>OX155696.1:7450273-7503154 GCA_944547425.1 Eupithecia centaureata
ATTGCAAACTTATAATATGTTATGTGACAAGTAACGATTAGGTACTTTATCTATTTGTGTTAAGTGTTTAAATTTTTGAGATCGTTAGTTTATATCTTTGACATTCTTAATTTTTATTTATTTATTTTTTGTATTGTGTTTGATAATGTTATAATTTAATTCTAGTTTCTTATTTACCTACTTAACCGTATTAGTTAAATTAAATAAATAAATCTAAAAATTTGGTACTCAAAAGCTAAACTATTGCTTTTTAATAAGTGGGATTTGTCTTAAAAATACTCAATCAATGAATAAAATCTGTTCACTCTACGCTTGAAATTTGCAGTCTGTATAGCGCGTAACTAAAAGTTTAGTGTAATCACAAGATCATGTCCAGAAAAATCACTCGCGAAAGGTCGACGTCGACACTGACCTGGATACAGGTCAGTGTCGACCTTCCAGTGACCAGTGCCGTCGACCTTTCTAGGACAGTAGCATCTTTGTTAATAACGAACGTAATCAGAAACAACTATAGGTAAAACAACAAAGAAGTGAAATAAAGTTCTCATCGCGTTCCGAGAAACATTTCCATTTGTCCGCCCCAGACCAGTCTTTCATACATCTCATACATTTTTCCTCATCATATCGCATTTCATCCACTGCTCTTCGCTTGTGTTCTTATACACGACTGTGGAATGCTGTAGATCCACTTTACACATAAGAACAACCTACAACCTCATCACACTCATAAAAAATGTTTCGTGAAAAACACAAATAACGTAAAATGAGCTAAATAACTTATAATCTCAGTATGAGGCTTTTACCTTATTTTATATAACATTCTTACCTTCTAAATAAACGAAGGAACGAAGGAAATACACTGTTTCATTCCTAATTTGAATTACTAAATGCGATAGGTACCCCACACAGCACAGCACGCCACAACCCAAAGCGTCGCGTCGTCGTCTACAAGAACTCATACTTTACGACTTGACACTCAAGTCATTACATTTGTTATTCTAAGGAGATAGGACGGAATGAAAATATGCCGCTGCTGCCATCTCGCGGATTAAGGAAACGTCTGTGATATTAAGGTACTTGATATGCAATGGTGTATCCTACTGTTATAGTAAATGTGAAAGTCTGTGTGAATATTCGTTGTTAATTATCTCAGTAGTACTTAAAATATTTAGATGAAATTTGGTTTCTATAGTTAAGGACCTAGAATAAACTATCAGCAAAGTCAAAGTTCAAACAAAGTCGCTTTCTCTGTCCCTATATCCCTATGTAGCTACGCTTAAATCTTTAAACCTACGCAACGGATTCTGATGCGTTTTTTTTATAGGAAGAGTGATTCAAGAGGAAGGTTTATATGGATAATATAACCGTGCGAAGCCGGGGCGGTTCGCTCTAGTCTTTTTCACCTAGGAAGCGTTCCGTGACGTTTCAGTTTCAGAAATGAGCTAAGTGTAGGTAATCGTAAAAATTTCGATTCGATTTTTGACTTGATATAATAACGAAAATCGATTAGGTACCTATTCGTAAAATATTTTCATTTATTTTAAATGACTTTAACAAAGTAAATTATTAAATTAGGTCTATATAAATAAAAACAATAGGAAAAATCTGCATTTCCAATAGGTAATGCATCATAACCTAGAAATAGGACAGTAATAATATCAGCAGATGGGTAGGTAGGTAATTGAAAATCAATAACAAATAATCAACAATAATCATAGGTATGTACTTCCGTGATAAAATTTTAAAATTATGATGTAGAAAGTTACGATTTTAATTTGCGATAATCGATTTATAGATTTGTTGGAATAATATTTGTTTGCCTCAACTCTATTACGTTCCGTTCTACGCAAAACAAATTGCCTCGGATTTCATAAAATTATTGATTTCTATTTTTTATTACGCGTGGAGGTGGAGGCTAAAATAAATTTATTTTTGATAATTTGTGTGTCGTGCTATACTCCTGTAGCTTAATTCATAATATGTTTAAAACGAAATAAAAATTGTTTGAATTTTCAAAATTTCAATTTGCCAAAATGAAACGCATTCCATCTGTCAGGGAACGCTTCCTAAGGGAAAAAGACCTTAGTAGGATATATTTCACAGACACCACAGAGAGCGCGTTCGCAACGGTTCAAAAATTTCGGAATCCAAAACGTAAGGGGGACACGTTTTGGATTGTGAAATTTTAGAACATATCACAGAATTAAACGTCTTATTTTCATTATTTATCAGTCTTGTTCTCAGTATGCTCAGTTGACACCAATAATTGTTCTTCATTTGACAAATAACTTTAGACGCGGCCGAAGCCGCGGGGCGCAGCTATTATAAACATAATGCGTGAGTGATCAGAATAGTTCCATTTCTAATTTCAACTGGCTACCAAAAAATAATATAACTAGTTTCTCAAATTGACTATATTTTTAATGTAGAGCACTCAGAACTTTTTTCTAGGAGAACCGATTTTGTAGATTTGTTTCTATTTTGAAAACTGTTTTTTTTTTCATGTTTATCTTACTTTTTGATCAAGATCTGACTAAAAGTTTTTGAGTTCTGTTGTCGTCGACTGACTATAATTGTTGTCGTATAGTTCGTAGTTTTAGGAACGAATTTTTAAAACACGCAAATTTATTAAAATTCCTCACAGACGGTTTCTCAGGCACAGATGAAAATGCGCAAACCGCACCTAAAGTGGCCAACTATTTTATCATACAATGGAATTTCCGAAATTCACACGTACTGTTTGTTAAACTTATCATAAGCTTTTTTTAATGCATCTATAGTAGTTTTATTTATTTTTATTTTGTGTTTTTTAGGAAGCGATACGAAGTTGCCTTTGGTGGCCACCAAACTCTGTTTTCGTATCTCTTCCTAAAACAGACAAAATGAAACTACTACAGATACATTAAAAAAACTTCACTTTTGTGCCTTAATATAATAATTAGGGGAGTTATCTATTTTCAAGTGCGATGAGTTGATATAAATATATATTAAATGACCATGATCTGTCAAATCAATGATTGAAATATCTCCTGGAAAATCTCCTATCAATTTAAGCACAACGCGTTTTCTATGATCAAGCGAAATGTAGTCATGCTAGAATTTTTACGATCAAGTGATTCACACTTTCGAGAAAATAATAATAACGCTTGTCTATCGAGATTAATCGCATAGGTACCTTTTGTTTGTATTTCCCCTACACAAGTAATACCACAACAACACAACACAATGAATGCGATAAATACCCGATAAATAATCGTTTTATAGCAAGCAAAAGGTATTTTAAACACTATTAATTTGATATCTACAGTTTTCATAACACTACAAAAACGATATGAAAACCCCTTCTAAAATTCTAATCGTTACAAAATACCAAACTGTTTCCTTATAATCCCTGACAGTTGCCCGTCGGATAAATAACTCCAGGAACCCTTGGTAGACAAAAACAATAGTTGTCATTTAATAAGCATAATCATCTGAACAACACGGTCCTTGCGACCCAGTGCTAGATAACAAGAAGAAAACTGTGAAACGGGAGGAACTCATTTTATATTTCAGATCAGTTAATTTTTGTGTTGTTTTAGCTTTTCTGATACGTCATCCAGTGATCGGAATTACCTGAGCATATTTACCTACAGTTTGAGTAGGGTACCGACGAGAATTCCAAATTACATACATTACATTAAATGGCATCTTGTCAGAACACTAAAAATGGAATGAGATACTTTAAACATTCTTTTTTCTAACACGTATTTATGTAATTAAATCCATTTCATGATTTTGAAATCATGGGAATAAAACATCATCATCATCACGGGATTAAGAGTAGATATTAACAACTTTGCGTTACTTCCACTCTCGAACTTTAGGTAAATACCTAAGTTTGCTCAGGTAATTAAAAAAATGCATCAAAATCCGTTGCGTTGTTTTAAAGATTTAAGCGTACAAAGAGACATATAGACATAGGGACAGAGAAAGCGACTTTGTTTTATACTATGTAGTGATGATACGCTTTGCTAAATTTGAGTTAAAAAAATCCTATATAAAATATATACTAAAAAACTTACCTCAAATAAAATCTCATATAAGTAAGTAAATAAATGAGTACTGTCATCTGAAGGTGTATTATAAAAGAAATAGAAGAGTTCAGATTTCACAAAATTAAAGATTCAGAATACCAATACATACCCAACTCGAGTCTGTGTTGAAATAATGCTCCAAACATTCTCAGTAGAGTTTGAGTGGAGGATTACTTGAGGAGTAAAGTTGTCTAAAGATATGGATGTCTTAGATGGAGGTCACAAATGCCATCCACCTCTCTAATGAGATTTTAATGAGTCAAATATTTGAAATTCGAGGCTTTGAAGATCGTCTATGTTTCTAAACCTAGCCAGGCTAGGAACCTTTTCGCATCTACGCCCTAACCTAGGTCACAAGCCGCCAGCACTTCAGAGACAAAGCAATGAAAGAAATGTATTCCACTAAGAAAGAGTTATGGAATAAAACACGAGGCCCAGTTACAAAATGATTTATTTTTAGGTTAGAAAAGAAAGAAAGAAGATGAAAGAAATTATATACCTACTCTGTTTATATGTCACAGTTGTTATATCTCTGATTTAATACAGAGTTTTATACTAGGTACTTTATAGAAAGCTAGAGGTGAAAAAAATATGAACTGGCATTTTGTCATACTAAACCTTTGGCATACTGAACCTCGTGCTCAGTATGCCAAACCGAAACTCTAATCAGAGTCCGAGGAGCCGAAAACAGTTATTGTAATTTAATAACTGTAAAACATACCTACTTATTAAGTGATATTTTACACAGTAAAAAATGGGTGCTATATGTTTTTATCTATCTTTTAGTTAATTATGTTGCTAATGTTTTGTTTACTATAGCTTCAAAGAAAGCTGATATTTTTTTCTATAAAATATTTTTTACTATAAATTTCTATCTTCTATAGTTCATAAAAAGTAAATTTTAAAATTGTGATACTTAGTTTTACAGGCCAGTGCATTTTGAACTGTACTTCAGACAAAACCAAAGCAAATTCTATTCAAAGAAGGTCTGCTAAGGTGTTACTTTACCAAAGAGGTTAGTTTACTCGATAGAAGAGCTAGTAGGTATATTTAAAGCCATTAGCTTACCTGCGGCTTCGAACACACTACATTAAACAAAAAAAACCTTCTTTTCCTAGGATATATGGATATATATAGTTAATTTTTATTATGATGCATTCGGCCGTCACATCTAGGCGTGAAAAGAATGATAGGAAATTACTTCCAATGAAATAAAGAGGACCTCTTCATTTCTCTTCTTCAAAAAAAAATGAAAAAAAAAATAGACTGCTCGCGATCTCAATGAGATGAAACCATTTCAAACTGAAACTCACAGAAAAGGTTTCAAGGTTTCAACGCATTTTGAAAATACGGTGGTTTTACCAGAAATTAGAAGTAAAATATTTACAAGGTTTCATCCCATTTTGAAAGAGCGGATAAAACACACGAAATTCATACCGCGTGTAGCGTTCGTTCAACTTTGATTTAGAAGATACTTAATAAACCTCTAAATTCTTAATCTTTGTTTACACCTCTGTTTACTGGTTTACAAGTAATTACTGAATGAAATACGTCAAGTTAAGGCTATGTTTCATTCACTAATTACTTACTAAATGAGTTTCATTGAATTTCTTGGAAGGGAACGTTGAATAATTTAGCTCATTTAAATATATCTGCCAAAGTTTATTTAATGTCGTAGCTATTTCTACTGTCGCTGAATTGCGGTTTTCATTTTACAATTGTTGTTTTAGAAATTAACTTTCTGAGGCTCAAATTCTCAAAGTTCGATGTTGAAATATTTTGTTACTAGCGACCCGCCCCGGCTTCGCGTGGTTTTATTATACGTATAAACCTTCCTCTTGGTTCCCGTATGGGCCAACAGCCTTGAGGATTCGGGCGGAGTCTAAATTTTCCCCCGCGCCAACCGCGTATTCCTGCTACATTTTTACGCACGCAGAGTGCGGTCTGCACTCATGGCATGCGGTCGCTTAGTTTCGTTTTAGTTTTGGGTTAGGTGCGCTGTTTCCTCGCGTAGGTCTTTTTTTACTTGGTAGGTTATGTATCACCTGGTAAAAAATACCTGAGAACACTGCTCATAATATTATAATTTATTCAGCGTGTAGGTTCACAAGATGGTTTTATGATAACTTACCTAAAAATATATATAACTGACTACAAACTACAACGTACAAAATTACCTACTTAGTTATACTATTTTCTCTACTTATCTAAGTACATAATAATAAGGTAAGTATAGGAAAGATAGGCAGTGTTGGACGGATAGGTATCTAGAGGTACATAAAAACGAAACTACAGTTTCATGGTTATCTTTATGCAATTATATTTTAATTATTCATAGGTACTATGATATAATTCTTACTAGGTAGATAGCTTTATAATTTTATGTCTACCCATGTAGAACTCAGCCCGTTCCCGTGGGAATTCCGGGATAAAATATAGCTTATGTGTTATTCCATAATATATCGCTGTGCCCAATTTCATCCATATCCGTTCAGTAGTTTTTGCGTGAAAGAGTAACAAACATCCATTCTTACAAACTTTCGCGTTTATAATATTAGTAGGACTAGGCATTATTTTATTGCAGCCAAAGCCATTCAAGATCATTTCTACAGAAGTTCTGATAAGTAAGTAACTCTACATGCAGATGATTTTCAGCATCTTTCTCCATCTCCAGGCATCTAAAAAAGAAGATATCAAATTCAAAGCATAAAAATACACAGTAGAGGAGCTGCAATTAGAGGATTCGATCCAGGTCTTTTTTTTTCAATCCCGGGATTTCGTGATTTGTGAAAGACGATCCCGGGATCCCGGGATCGTAGACAGGTAAATAAAATCGAAGCAATATATTCGTCGATAGAAATTTCAATAGGCGTAAAGGACCAAACCCAACTTTTCAGGAGAGCCAAAAAACACTTTTTTTTTTATAAAATAATTTTTAACTTTAAGTATATTATACTTACAAAAAACATTTCTAAAGGGACTATATTTTATTTGACAAGCTCTTCGTTGATAATTTATGAAAATTACTCCACATGCTATATTAAAAAAGTTTTTGTCCATTACGACGTAGCAATTTTGTAGTTTTTAGACATACGCGGTCTATTTTTATTAACGAAATTAAACATTTTGGTCGTATCAGACATTCTAGTAATAATATACCTGAATTTGTGTCTTAAGTCGATAATCACTACATAGTATAAAACAAAGTCGCTTTTTCTGTCCCTATGTCATTATGTCCCTTTGAATGCTTAAATCTTTAAAACTTCGCAACGGATTTTGATGCGGTTTTTTTAATGATTAGAGTGATTTAAGAAGAAGGTTTATATACTTATAATAAAACCGTGCGAAGTCGGGGCGGGTCGCTAGTTAACTCATAAAAATTAGCTGTAAAGGACAACATTTTGGTTTCAAACCTTTGTGTTTCAATAAAATTAAGATATTTTCCACGTAAAAGTAAATAAAATAACATCTGATATAAACCTCTTTTATTGGTAATTTTTGTGAAATTTTTACAGCAATATTTTTGCACTAAAGAAAGGTATTTAATCAAAATAAAGGACATTTGTTTGAAAAAACACTTAACAGAGCTAAGACAACACTGCATTAACATTTATAAATTAATCTAATGCAAACTTAATTAAACTAATTTAATTGAAAGCTCAGGTAAATTATTTTTTCAATGATTTAAATTTAAATTAAAGGAATATAACGAATACTCCCTGTATGTTGTGTTTTTGAAATCGTAGTAAAACTGCATATTCCTAAGATTTTAGCCTATTCGATGAATTAAGAAACTGTAGAAAATTTGTTTAAATCCTGTCACATATAACAATTGAACCTTAACTATTCTTCTAGGAACATTTTACCAGACTTTTTATTTAATTTGGGTTAAATACCTAGTTTTAATTATTTTAATCAGTCTTCTGGTTTTTCTCGTACTTTTACTACAAGTGTTCCTACAATTGAATCATACACAGAAACAACTAATTAATCACTACATAGTATAAAACAAAGTCGCTTTTTCTGTCCCTATGTCCCTTTATCACTATGTCCCTTTGAATACTTAAATATTTAAAACTACGCAACGGATTTTGATGCGGTTTTTTTATAGATAGAGTGATTCAAGAGGAAGGTTTATACGTAGAATAAATCCGTGCGAAGCCGGGGCGGGTCGCTAGTATAGAATAAATTATGTTTATATTTTAATGTTTGTATTTTTCAAATTTTTCTATTAGGTACTTTCATTAATTCACTAATTTTTCTTTTTTTTTCAAATTTATGTAGGGATTCAACGTAATGCTAGATACTCATTGTGAAAGCGCTTTGGAATAGTATTATTGTCACAAAGCTTTTCCAAGTCTTTATATTTAGCTATAGATATGGGCAATCGGTCTTGGTATGCAGGTTTTACGTCGTATGTCAGTGTATCACATTCTTCCGGTTTTGCAAAGCTTGTTTAATTTCTATTAGTTATTTGAGTCGTATAGGCCATCACAAAAAAATAAGTTGTATACGACTTTTCGTTGTGATGTTTTGTACACCCATATTAAAAAAAATGCAAAACTTTACACCACAATATGTATTTTCTCTCACCAAAATATGCCATAAAATGCTTGGACGTAAAGGTCATAAACATTGAAATTTAGAAACTTTGACTATACCATTCGATAGATCTCGGCGAGCTGATAACGGCACTATATATACTCAATATCGCCATTTTGTCCTTTACGCCAATTGAAATTTTCATCGACGAATTATGAAAATATTGTAACTTTTATTTACTTTCAAAAACAAAGTAAAAATCAATGTAAACCACAATGACTTCTTTTTTCAATTAATTAATACTATAAATAAATATAAAAAAATCAACTTTGTTATTAAAATTTAATGATGGTTAAACGTATTGTTTCACAAGGCATGTGGTGACACAGTTTAGCTTATAGTACGCGGCGCAAACGCGTTTCGCTAATTTCTAAAATCGACCGGGATCCCGAATCCCGGGATCCCGGGATTCAGGATCCCGGTCGATTTTAGGTCCCGAAAATTTCGGGGTTATTTTTTCCAAATCCCTGGATTTCCGTGATTCGGAAAAATTGTTAAAAATAACAAAAAATTAAGCACGTAAATGTAATAAAACAAATTATAAAATAAAAATTTAACCAATTTCTCATAATATGAAACATTAAAAATAACAACAAGGAACAACTGATCATTTCGGTTAATGTCGGTTTTTAGTTTTCTTTTTAAATGTTGAGGAATGATTATTCCTGAATTTTATTATCAGTATAAGCTCTTTTTATTAAGAAATATTACAATTTATAAATACCATGTACTTGTATACAAAAAAAGCATTCCTTTATCAGGTAATCAACCGCCTACATGGTCACATCGTGGTAAAATTGACGTAAAATTCTTTTTTGTCAACAACCATGACATGCCTTATGTATTTATTTTATAAGTCTGTAGATTACGCTACTGTGGGATATAGATAGATTGTGCGATATACTGAGTCTATTCATTACACAGAAACACGGATACAAGAAATGACATTAAAATTTACGATAATTTATAACCCTTAATTAATTTAGGAATAATCATTCCAGTTTTTTTAATTATAATTTAAAAAGAAAACTAAAAACCGATTTTAACCGAAATGATCAGTGGTTCCTTTTTGTTATTTTTAATGTTTCATATGAGAAATTGGTTAAATTTTTATTTTATAATTTGTTTTATTACATTTACGTGCTTATTTTTTTGTTATTTTTAACAATATTTCTCCATCACGAAAATCCCGGGATTAGGAAAAAATTACCCCGAAATTTTCGGGACCTAAAATTGACCGGGATCCCGAATCCCGGGATCCCGGGATCGAATCCTCTAGCTGCAATACATGGTGCCGAATGTATGTAAAAAGACGAAAACTTTTTTCGTAATAGTAAACGACTGGTACTAAGGGCTCTGATCACTAATGCTAATTTAAAATTATATATGGAGTTCGTGTTCAAAAACTTTAGTTGCTGACTTTGAATGACACGGAGGCGATCCGCGGACCGCCGGGGTGCGATGACTCTGTGGTCATTAGCCGGATCCACACTGGACGATCCAAAGCGCTCCGATCGCGCGCGGCCTGGAGCGCGCTCCACGGAGCGTGAAGTGTAGACGTGCCGCGCGCGATCCATGTGCGCGGCGGAGAGCGCACGTTCCTCGCCGCGTGCGATCTATTTGTTGTCGGTTTTTTGGTCACGCACAAAGGGGCCAGGGGCCTCAGTCGCTTGGCGCGCGCGGCGGTCGCGTGATCCGCCATATAGATAATTCAACTGATTCAGTATGGATCGGCAGGAGCGCGTTGGAGCAGCCAGTCAGGATCGCAAAAGATTGCTGTTTGATCGACCTACAACGATCCACGCTTCACGCATCACGATCCTGGATCGCGGATCGCGGGATCACCGATCCATTTTCGATCGTCCGGTGTGGATCCGGCTTATGACCTTTAGCGCCTAGGCGCGTATGGAATGATAAATTTGGATACTACTTACTCGATATTATTATGTGTTGGTAGTGGTACTTACGTACTACGGCTGTAATACTTTGTGCTCGAAGATCTTCGTTCCTCAACATTCTAAAATAAATTATGCAGAAATATTTGTCATTGAAACGTAGCTTAGTTAGTAGTTAGGTATGTACCCTATGTACCTACTACCTACATATTGAATTTACTTACTCGAAACATATCGGTTTAGATAGGTACTTCTACAGCAGTTTTATTTCCTTGCTCTGGATGTCTTTGATTCTCTAAAATACAAAACCATAAGTCAGAAAAATAAGGCATCGAAAGGTAGACCTTTAAACTAATCCTCGTTAGTTAGGTATCAGATAGATAGGTAGATACTTGGATGCAAGTTGGTAGGTACTTACAAGACTTCGTGCATTTTAGCAGTAATATGAATTCAATCATTTCATATGTACAACTTATAAATAAAAGTCTAGTTTGCAACATATATTTTTTTCATACATTTTCATCCACTCATCAAGGAGAAATATAATTTTGAAAAAGGCGCTTTAGCCCATACAACAGCCTTAAAAAACCGCATCAAAATCAGTTGCGTAGTTTTAAAGATTTAAGCGTACATAAGGACATAGGGATATAGGGACAGAGAAAGCGACTTGGTTTTCTATGTAGTGATTTTTCTTTACTTCGAGGTTGTCTAGGAAAAATCCCTTAATTACATGTTACGTTTAATTGACGACCGATGTATGGGGTGGTAAGATAAGGTATTCCTGAAAACAGGTGTATGAATTGTAACATGATAGAGTTATTGTCCGACGACCTGACTGGTGTAGCGGGTAAATGTCAGCTTGTAAGGAGGTTCGATTCTCGCCTTTGGACAAATGTTTGTACGTGCTGGTATATGTTTCGGATGTCTTGGGTATTTTAAAGGTAAGTTAATGTTAGATACTAGCAGCACCGCGCAGTTTCACCAGCGGTAATTTCCGTTCCCGTGGGAATTCTGGGATAAAATATAGTCTATGTGTTATTCCAGACTATAATCTATGTCTGTGCTAAATTTCATTCATATCCGTTCAGTAGTTTTTGCGTAAACGAGTAACAAAACCATCCATCCATCCATACTTACAAACTTTCACGTTTTAATATTAGTAGGATGTAGTATTGATGTACTTTACTGTAATAAATTTATCATACATCTAGTATCCAAAACACAAGCTCTCCATAACTTAGGGCTAGAAAATGTTCCATGGATTATCCAGCATTAATAATTTATTTTTTAAAACGATTTTACTACCTCTATATCAACCTTTATTGGTTGTTTTTCTCTTTGAATTTACGGTATGATTGTTAACTTTAAATTTCCGTAAATATTCCGGCTTGCGTAATACTCGTAATTCCTAACTTTTTGTATACCTACTTCCGAATTCCAACGCCCATAACTTATTAAGCGAAAAAATTTTTATTTACGGCACCGGTAAAAAATCCAATTGTTTTCTTTACCATAAATCCTAGGGGAGATATTTCTGGGAACTTCTGAGTTTATTTTCCATTTTCTAATTGAATTTTTGTGTAGTTGTTATGGGTCCTTGGTTCAGCTGTCCGAACGAATATCAAGGTTACCTATATAATTTTGTTTTGTTTCATTTATTTCGGCACAAGCAGTTTACAATATTTTTAACGTAAACCATAAAGTTATAGCTAGAGCAAAAGATACATCAATCAAGATGCCGCTAATAGAAATATTATAAAGAAATTCAAGAGTTATTTAGAAAAATAATCAAACTGAAAAGATTATCTAACAATATTTAAAATATAAAAGTGTACAAAAACAACATAAGAGAGAAGCTTGTTTCTTAAAGTTATTCAAACACAGCAAAAATTTAATATCATATTCATAAAAATTTTAGTGTACTCTAAGAATAAAATATTTTCTAGTATTTTCTTGTTTGTAATAAATCTAGTATATGCCCGCGGTTTCGCACGTGTTTTTTATGGAAACGTTTCAAGGCTATTTCTATCCCATGGGAAAGTAGCCTATGTTTTATTCCAGGGCTAGAACGACTTCTATTCAGCCCAATCCGTTCAATATCTATTCAACAAGTATTTGCGTCAAAGAATAACAAACATCCATATATACGAATATTTCTATGTATAATAAGCAATAATTTAATTCAGAAAAACAGAGTGAATAGTATCTATATACAATTATAACAAACTCTTAAAAATCTAAGCCGTCAGCAGAAGGCAGAGTACCCAGAATGCTGGCAGCATTGCCACGTTGAATGGCAATGCTAATTCATTGACTGAAATAGAAAGCCAGCATTCCGATCTCCTGTGGACTCTATGAGAAGTTTGGTTAGATCTTTTCTATAATTAATATTTGTAAGGATATCGGTCCTACTATAAGTAGAAACTCCAACATTACCCTAAATTTTACCAAATAGATATAAAAAAGAAAATATTCAGCGTTTTTCGATAAAACGTTAATATACAAGGCCGTTCTTTACCGTCTCATCCAAATTGTACCCCGAAAGCCCTAATAAACGAGTCGAACCTTTGTAATTGAAATATTAAGCAGGGGTACAGTTACCTACCTATTTATTCATAAGGTCCAATCGATGCTAAGGTAGCCAATGCTGCTTATATCTCTACATGTTTTGTGAAAAGAATCGACATTATCATCTAAATCGCGAAGAACTGATAACCGCAGGTAAACGTGTGAACTCGGCAAAAGCAAGAGTGGCCAGGTGGGTTGACGATCTGCGGAAGACTGCTGGCAGATGCTGGATGCAGCTAGTTGAAGACAGGGTGCTATGGCATTACTCAATCAACTAATTTTGCAGTCAATAGAAAACGGTTGACTAGTTATTTGGAGAAAAACTGTTTTATAAAACGGTTCGTTGAGTCAACGCTCCTACGATTATTGTCTTGCCTTAGTTTTTATGATCGTCTCGTGTGTGTTTGACCCATGTAAAACAAGATATAGATATCTGTCCTGACATTTTATAAGTAAGCTACATAATTATGTGTACAGGATATACAAAATTGGTGAGGGAAATGTCAAAACAGAAAAATTTGGGCTGATATACTTTGCAGAGAAAGTAAAAAATCTGATTTCAACTGAGTAAAAATATTTTTTTATTTGCGTGTTTTATGTTTTTTTTGTTGGTGTATAATTTTGATAATTTTATTTGAAAACTGGAATTTCTCGTAAGGTCTCACATACATTTGATCAAGATCTGACTAGTACTTTTTCAGTCCTCCCTAATACTACCGACGTAAGTAAAATTTTAAAAATATTATAAAATTTAAAGTACTTAGTCAGTCTTTGTACAAATTAAAATTTTATTAATATAAATCAATTCACCTTTACAACCCACGAATGATCTCTGCTGGATATAACTCCACACTAGGCAAAGCCTGTAACGCGGAGACCAGTTATTTGAATTGTATGAAGTTTCGGACTAGGTACTTAATTACCTATTTTAAGGAAACAGAGAACAGTAAAAATAATAAAGAACTACAAAACAAAGTGTATTTAAAACTAAATAAGAACATACTTTTTACTAAAAAACATCAAATTAGTTTCTAAAAATAAAATAAAGCGTACAAAACTACAAAAAAATATAACACGAAGCCTATCTATAAATGTTTTAAACTACGCAGGTATGTCGTTATCTGACTCGAAAATAGTTTACGACGGGAAAAAATGGTTTTCTCATAAAACTAAAGTAGGATGAGGGACACATACGATTTATAACCTCCATGTTTTCAATAATAGAACGACACGATACGATCCGCCATCTTGGATTCAGGCAAATTGGAGGGAAAGTTATTGAATGGTTTTGGAAAAGTTTATTGGACAATTTTCGGAAGTTTTATTGAAAGTTGTGGGTATTTGTAAAAGTTTGTGAGGAAGATAATGATATGGAGAGTAATGTGTATAAAGGTTCTTGCATATATACACAGCGTTGTAAACAATAAAAGCTACTTTTATTTTAACTAAGGAGTATTTATCACAATAAAATATTACCACAAAAATGAAAAATTGCGTGTATAACTTACAATGAGGTCAGTTATCAATTAATAACCGCATAAATTTATCAGTAAATTCTCATTATGGCTGGAGAGGAGAGATGCATGAAATTGCTGCAGCAAAAGTAAAAACCCGTCAAGTTCGTCGGACTCGCGCAAAGGGTTCCGTAACATTATTTATAAATAAGGCAAAAAAATATTTCTGTTGTTTAGGACCTAAATATGTATTTCATTCTGGTTTTAAGTATTTGTTGTTAGGCCGCCTTTACACCTGTAAGTTACTTTCGCAATATTTATGTATATATTTGTGTAATAAAAAATTATGAATTAAATTTCTGTTGCCGCTCTTTTTTTCTTTGATTTGTCTCTTCTTGGCTAAATTGTCCTTTCAAATTAAGCAATTTTCTAGCGATTTCCTCTGGAGTGGAAACATTTTACTAATTTCAACATGTATAGTGAACTTTGTTTTTCGCAGTTTTTGTAGTGCTTATTTTTATAGTCCCACAGTATGGGACGTGCTTTAAAAGCGGTAATTTTACGAAAACGAACGCTTTAGATTCGTATTTTTTTAAATTATGAATATAAATTACTACATTCGTAATTTAATAAATTACGAAAGACAATGACTGTTTACACTTAAAAATTTATCGTAAGTGGCTTACGTGAGTAAAACTTACAGATGTAAAGGCGGCCTAAGATCAGCATCAGAAATAAATCACCTTTGAAAATTTCAACAAACTATCATTAGGTTCATGAGTACCTACAGCATGGTGACAGACAAGCGGACAGCACGAGTCTTAGTAATAAGATTCCGTTTTACCCCCTGGGTACGGAACCCTAAAAACAAGCGTAGGTATGATAACGGTTATAAACGGTATTCGGAAGCTAGTTTATTTCTGGGTGTGTTCTTATGCGGATGCTGCATTTCTTCATTAATCAGCACTACTTTATACAACAGTAGGTATGTCACAAAAGAACTAGAACTTTCGATTTAGATAAAAAGCGTTAGGTAAGTAGTTATTTCTAACTGCCTAATTAATGTATATTTTTGTCCCCAACTGTGTTATTGTAAAACGTGGTATTTTTTCACAATTTCCCCTAATTTTTTTGCATGTTTTTGTGTCAATTCAAAACTAATCTTTTATTTTAGTTATTGATATTTTAGTTATTGTTATGTTTAGTATGTAGTTAAATACGGGACTGGCATAGTCTATTAAAGACTAAAGTCCCTAAATATTGAGAAAAAAAATATTTTCCGAAATAATTTAAGAGTAGGTACTCAAAAATATAAAATCTTTTTTGTTTTTGTACCATCTGAATTGACACATTTACCTAAGTAGGTACCTCAATCGTGCGTGAGTGTGTAACTACCTATTTTCATTCAAAATTATTCAAAAATAGAACGTCCACGCTTTTTCTACCCTCTGATTGTGGGCGATTGTTGCTAAGCTGTTTTTAATGGTTAACGTTGACGTGCGAGAGCTTAATGATAATTTGGGAAAACTCCTGACTTTTAGGGAAAATTGTTTGGTTTGGAGAACATGGTAAGTAAGTGAACATTTTGTTGCAAAACTCGTTTACAAAATTACTACTTGGACTATTTTTTATAATTGAGTTCAATTTTAAAAAATAGTCGGGGATTCAAAAAATAGATATTTTTTCGCCTTGTCAATGCGACGCGTGGCCCGAGAGCTGGGTCTGGTGGTCTGGCGCAGCGCATCAGCATTGCCATACCGCGTGGTAATGCAGCCAGTGTCTTGGGGACGCGACGACTGGTATTGATATGAATAAGTACAGCTACCTTTAGACTGTTGTTTACAACTCTCTGCAGTTAGCTCTATAAAAAAATAGTGTAGGTATTTAAATACTTACATAGAAAAATGAGCTCACCGTAAAGGTAAATAATGTCTAATGAGCACAAGAACAATAAAGTTTACACCAATGGAAATAATGGAAATAAATCACAACATAGCCATTCTCTTGTTTTACAAAACACATCCCCACCCACATAAAACAAAACTACCCTTTATGTCAGCAAATAAATATTTCCCAGCGGAGCAGCGAAACATGATTACACAACGAAACAAACAATACAGGCAATGAAACGAAAATATTAAGCAAAGCGGTTCCCAGAGGTGTGCCGAAAATTTTTAGCTTAGTGCTGCGTTTAGATCACTCGCCTTGACACGTAACCTCCTCCTTAGGTAACTTGCTTACTGGCATGGCTGGTCGTGGCGATCGATGTAAGTATCTACAATTGCAACTCAGCTTGTAAATACTCTCAGTAAATAAAATTTAACAGTCCAATACAAGCAATGAGACGAAAATATTAAGCAAAGTGGTTCCCAGAGGTGTGCCGAAAAACTTTAGCTTAGTGCTGCGTTTAGATCACTCGCCTTGCCACACCTCCTCCGTAGGTAACTTGCTTACTGGCATGGCTGGTCGTGGCGATCGATGTAAGTATCTACAATTGCAACTCAGCTTGTAAATACTCTCAGTAAATAAAATGTAACAGTCCAATACAAGCAATGAGACGAAAATATTAAGCAAAGCGGTTCCCAGAGGTGTGCCGAAAAACTTTAGCTTAGTGCTGCGTTTAGATCACTCGCCTTGCCACTAAACATCCTCCTTAGGTAGCTTGCTTACTGGCTTACTGGCTGGTCGTGGCGATCGATGCAAGAATCTACAACTCCAACTCAACTTGTAAATATAGCGTCTGGTCGGTGCGACGCGTGACCCGAGAGCTGGTGAATATCTGGCTCAGCGCATCAGCATTGCCATACAGCGTGGTAATGCAGCCAGTGTCTTGGGGACGCTTCCGACTGGTATTGACAATTGAGCTACCTTTAGACTGTTTGCAACCGTCTGCAGTTAGCTCAATGGTTTCAATTGTAAATACTAGTTGTAATTGTTCTATTCCTTGCTTGTAATTTTCTTTGTTATGCCACTAAGTAATAAATGTGCCAGCTATTTAATATATTATATACTTGTAAATGCTCTGAGTAATATAACACAGTGTACCTACATTATATCTGGCAACCGAAGTGGCACGGCGGCGGGCATTATTTATTGCTAGTATAACGCCCGCGGCTTCACACGATTTGTTTCTATGGAAACGTTTCAAGGCTTTTTCTTCTGATTTATGGGTTGAAAAGTAGCCTATGTGTTATTCTAGGGGTAGAACTACGTCTATTAAAAATTTCAGTCCTATCCGTTCAGTAGTTTTTTGCGTGAAAAAGGAACAAACATCCATCCATAGAAACAAACTTTCAAGTTTATAATAATATCCAGGATTTAGTTTCCGTTTTATGAGCCTTAATAATAACGGCACTCACACAACCTACTATTATTCTGATCGCCACATTGTATATTCACCCCTCTAGCTGCAGCGGTAATAGTGCAGACAGAATATGAAAATACACAGCTGATTCATCCGAGGTTTAAACCGTATAACCTCAAGCTCAATGACCTTAGTCAATTGCCTTTGATCTTGTTACTAATTTTCACCAGGTCATATGTCTATAAAATAATATTTACGTTTTGTTTACATCTGCTTGCCGTCTATAACTCGGTTTAGTAAACAAAACATAGGTTAATATTATCTGGCGAATTATTTGAAACGTTCACCGACCTCATTATTGAGACGGAATTCTGTCAGTTTGGTTGTTTATCGGATGCTGTTTGTATGTCAAGCAGAGCTCCTAGTGATGATTGGTGAATTGAATTTATTGCTTCGTTGTGTAGGTAATTTAATAATAGCATTATATAAATTTTGCAGCGAATAATAAACTTAAATTTAATCGCACTGCTCTTGTTTTGAAACTAATTGAATGTAATATTGAAATAATTGACCCACTTATCATCACCCTTTGTAGGCGGAGTGGTGATCGCAGTATATAGAGGTATTAAAAGTATGTGGATGGAAGCTATTGTCCTCTGTTATACTCCTTGTCGACTGTTTTGATACTTAATTGTTCCTGGACTGGTTTCCGGAATTTAGCCACAAATGGGGCGGTGGAACCCCTTTTGCGTGTCGGGTGGGGCCTGCTAGTGTCAGGCTGCTACCCAAAATCCTCCAGGAAAGCCAGCAGCTCGCTGATGCCAGTGCATTACTCCCTATAGGTGGCCTCGATGCTAAGCTATCGCACTCTACAAGCACATGCGCGTTCATCTCCTCAGCAGTAGGGGGCTGTCCGTGATGCTTACTAAGAGTTTGTTAAGCGTGTATTATCCTGTGACAATACCTACGATTTTTCGAAGTTTGTCACGTAACAAAGTGAGGTGTTTTCAGGAGTATCTTAGGTCGAACAGTTATTGTCATCGACTGTTTCGATTTCCACGAGCTGAGTTTGAGGGGTCGTTTGTTAAGCCATGACCGCCTCAGCACATAAATTATGATGCACACTAACTCGTTACCGTGTCCATAGATATGTCATTGGCATGGTTACGATTTTATCATTTATTTTATTGAAAGCTTTTCTACGGTTTGTATGTAAACAAAATGCTGACAGAAGCAAAAAAAACGGTACTTTATGATGTTTGGGATTTTAGCATTTTATTGTTTTCAAACATAAATTGGACATTGTTTGATGTGATTGTTTGTGACTGGTTCGCCATCTGTAAATACAAAAATATTTTTATTATTTTGTAAACGTAGGCCCAATTATTTTATTTATTTTTAGATACCTATTGGGGAAAATGTACCTGTTGACGAGCGATGATTTATAGGGTTTTAATCGTGAAATTTGTGTTTTCATTTCCTTTAGGGCAAAAAATACCAATTTGTAAAAAATTTTTTAGTTTTTTAGCCCTTATTACAAATTATGCATTAGTAACGAAGTCGTAAAGTAATCGTCTCTTTGCATAAATTTTCTATTCCAGATAGATAGGAATTGTTTTTCGTAGTTTAATAACGGAAGAATAGTTTCATGCAAATAGGCTACTAGAATCATTGTTTCATACAAACTCGTTTTGGCTTTTCGAATGGTTTCGTGATTTTTACCGTAGAGAACATAGAATATTATCTTTGTCTATGTATATGGGATACCTATCTATTTATTTATTTCGGAATAAAACTGTTTGCACTGGTATATTCACTGGATCGGTGGCTGCGTCTAAACGCTCCACACCTGTAAGACATTAGCCATGGCTACAATAACAAACTGCCGTAAAACCCGGAACTCCCGTTAAGTAACTGGGGCGCTCGAAACAATACTTTTTGGAACGATAGATGAATGGATGAGGAAGTTGTACAGCTTAGGTTTTGTAAAAAACGTTTCTCGTCAAGTTTTGTTTCTTTTATAAACCACTATACCTAATTCACCCGCGGCTTCGCGTTGTTTCTATAAAAACGTTTCAAGGATATTTCTAGAGCAAGGAACGGGTTAATGGGATGAAAAGTAAGCCCTATGTGTTATTCCAAGGCTGGAACTAAGTCCATTCAGAATTTAATCCCAATGTATTCAGTAGTTTTTGCTGAAAAGAGGAACAAACATCCATACAAACTTTGACGTTTATAATATAAGGATAGAAAGGATCTTTTAATCCTGCGCCTTTGTGAGGTTTTTTTTGGTAAGAATATTTATTTTAATTCTGGGTGGAAAAATATCATGTAAATTATGTTAAAAAAATTGCGTGATTATTCATCCAAAAACATCTACACAGCATTAAGTACAACATTTTGATATAATATATCGAATAAGACGAAATTATTCGTGTTTCGTTTAATAATGCAGGAGGTTGTGAAATTCCCGCCTCACGACAAATATTTCCAATATGTGCAAATATTTTTCCGGGTACAAGGTATTCTTGATAATTTAAAAAAAATCTATATACCTATGTACCTTATGCTAAGGATTTGTTACCTTATTATATCTATCTCTAAGCAGCACGATAGACTCTCTCTGTTTTTGCCCATATAAAATCAATCTAGACTGTAATCACTAATCAGCTTCAAATAGTGTTTAAAGTGTAACCTAAACAGTGTGTGGCCTAATACAAATAAAATATCAATAAATAGACTTTCATGTGACTTTCATTCAACAACAAAACCCTAACACATTAAGTATTGTATTCAGTAAATACCTAAATTATTCTGCTTAGCTTGGAGCTCTATAATGTTGTCTGGATCGTCCAGGAGTAATTTTTATCTAGAAGTCAAAAACTTCTAATGCACGCAAAATTACGGTGACCGCTTTTTGAGATTCATGTTTTGTTAATTTAATACCGTACCTAAGTTTTATTTTAAACACCCTCCGTTAAAAAAGTGAATAATTTCAAACACGTTTTCTTACCGTTTATTTTAAGCATTGTTACAATATTAACATAAGTAAAGTTTTTTGTGTGTTTAATAGATTTTTTACCACACTGATTTTTACAGCTGGTATTGTAGGTACGTGATAATACAAACACTATGGTTCGACGGCCGACTAACCTTTACACTGCTCTGTCACACTGGTTTGAAGGTTGAGAAGACAAAACTACTACGTACAGAGTCAATGATACCTAAAGGTAAGGAAAAAATTTACAAACCGTGTTTGGTTTCCAGTTTCAAAACAGTAGCCAGTTTTTTGTGTGAAGGTTATGAAAAAAAATCTTCTTGACACTATTGTTAAAGATAGGAAATGCGTTGCTTAAAAAAATTAGGCTTACCGTTACCTTATATAATTCAGAGTTAAATTACATAGGGACAGAGAAAGTGACTTTTTTATACTATGAATTAGACCTTCTTCTATACCTAATATCTCTAAGCTTATTTAAGACCCCATAGGTTTTATGAAGCCTTAAATTAAAGCTAGAATAAAACCTCGACAGTTTTATCATATCTATTGTTAGTAGGCACTTAATGCTGACGTCATAGGGCGGGCGGGCCGCCTTCCGGTCAAGGCCGCCCTACTCTTAGTTATAGCAATGGTATGCCTGTAAGATCGCCGATAGCGAAGGCATTTTGGAGGTTAATATTAATAACTAGCGACCCGCCCCGGCTTCGCACCGTTTTATTATACGTATAAACCTTCCTCTTGAATGACTCTATCTATTAAAAAAAACCGCATCAAAATCCGTAGCGTAGTTTTAAAGATTTAAGCAGTCAAAGGGACATAAGGATATAGGGACATATAGACCTTTAGACTGTTTGCAACCGTCTGCAGTTAGCTCAATGGTTTCAATTGTAAATACTAGTTGTAATTTTTCTATTTCTTGGTTGTTATTTTCGTTGTTAATAAAGTATTATACTTCATTCAAAAAAAAATATAGGGACATAGGGACAGAAAAAGCGACTTTGTTTTATACTATGTTAGTGATATAGGGTGTAGAACCATGTGTCTTATTTTGACTTGAAACAAACTAATCAGGTTCTAAAATTAATCAATTAAAATGTATTTTTTATTTCAATTGTGCAATAAAGAATTTTCTATTGATCTTAAATGATCGCATCATCAAAATTAAATAACATCAATATGAAAATCACAGTTACACAGTAATATCATAAATGGGAAGATTCGTATGGATATTTAGATCACACTAGCGACCCGCCCTAGCTTCGCACGATTTTATTATACGTATAAACTATCTCTTGAATCATTGTATTTATTAAAAAAAACTGCATCAAAATCCGTTCTGTAGTTTAAAACATTTTAGCATACAAAGGGACATAGCGACATAGGGACAGAGAAAGCGACTTTATTTTATACTATGTAGTATGTAGTGATTATTAAGTACTACGGATATAAACACACGGCATCATCTAGTCTAATAAATTATAAGTAGGGTATAATTATATTGTAGGATAACTATAATTTCAAAAGAAACCCACAAAAATCATAGTTATTTTTACAGGCTGCGCCCCGCGGCTTCATTCGTATAATATAGATAAACATTAGGGTTTTTTTTCAGGCCTATAACCATGTCTATTCAAAATTTCAGACCGTTATTTCAGTGATTTAGCCTGAAGAGGTAACAAACATCCATCCATCCAAACTTTCGCATTTATAATATTAGTGTGATATTTTTGTTTAAATAAATAAATTGAAAAATAAACTAAATTATGTTTTATAAAAAAATCTATCTATGAATATTAATGTATTAAATATGTCAGTTGTCTATTACCCATAACACAATCTTTGAGTACTTTGGGGCTGTGTGGATTGTCCAGCATTATTTATTATTTATTATAAACGATTAAGTGAACGTTCACTTGCCACTCAATTAAATTGTATTCCAATTTCAAGGCTCAGTGTCACTCAATAAAGGCTGACATTGAAAGCGCGCGGTGACGTCACACATCAGGCGTCTGTTAATTAAGAAATGAAAATTGGCGGTAAGCAAAACTGAACCGAAAGCTTGTGAAAAAGCGAATACTCCTATAATATGGGTATTTTAATTCATTCGATTCGTTTCCATAACGGAAACATCAAATTAGAATTCGATTCCATTTTCGAACGCCATCGAGAATGCTATTTTAATTTCATATCTAAACTAAGGAATTAATGAACCAAATTCAAATGGCAAATAATTACGAATTCTCTTGTTTAAAATAGCGTTCATTGTCAAAAGTTTCCGAGATTCTCCATGTATTTGTGAACACGTTTGTTCCAGCCTACCTGTAATGCTCGCTTTGTCGATTTTGGTATTGGATAAGTTCAAGTCCCGTCAAACTAGTATTTTTTTTTTGAAAAAAAAAAAATAATAATAGCGTTCATTGTCAAAAGTTTCCGAGATTCTCCATGTATTTGTAAACACGTTTGTTCCAGCCTATCTCTAATGCTCGCTTTGTCAGATAAGTATTGGATAAGTTCAAGTCCCGTCAAACTCGTAATTTTTTTTTGTTATTTAATATCTTAGCCTCTAAACCGTCTGCAATTAGCTCAATTGTTTCAATTGTATATCCTAGTTTTAATTTATTTTATTCGGAAAAAATGTTTTTTTTAGCCTGTACTGGCCCACTCCTGGGTAAAGGCCTACCTTCCCTCGTTCCACACATATAGAGATAAATTTGATCTTAAAAATCCAAAGTATATCATCCAAAAAATCTCTAAAATCCGCCAAAGTTTGACTAAAATGTTCTGAGTTAGCTAGTTTGTACGTTTGTCACGTAGAGCCTCGTAATCTTTTCCGAAATCGTAAGGTCTGTCTCTAGCCATGTGCAACCGGGGCCGAATTTTACTAACCAATCGCTTTACTATGACTAGATAACGGTATCGTCCTCGAAACTTTATGAACGAATTACAATTCTAATTATTTGTCATGTTAAATTAGAAAAATGTAGAATGTTGAATCAATATATTGAGTTAGGAGCATAAATGAATTTCATACGATTATATGTCATAATAGGTAGTGACCCTATTTTTCAAAATTCTTATTATTACTGTAATTTTTTACAGTATAAAACATTAATCAGAATTCCCAGAAGAAAAAACGTTTTATTCTTTGGTATTTTCATAATTCCTACAGTACCTAGACGTTAGTATAAAATGGGATACATACGATTTATATGGAATACTAATTTAATTATTTACAATATCAGTTCCCGTCAATTCTAATCGACAGTGGATTATATTAAAAAATCAATAGAACAAAAACGTTTCATGATTGGCTCGAATTTCGCAAACGTTCAACCTCCTTTGTCGGAGAAAACGTAACGAAACGGGTGCTTAATTGTCCCTTTTGTGCGGCTCGGCTAATTTCCATTTATTTCGGCAAATAACTCAGCAGCTGGCTTTTATTAGCTATTGTTACGGGCCTGATGAAATATTCTTTGACTTGAAAATACTTCAAAATGTTAAGTTATCTGCAGTTCCATGATCTTGTAAACTAAAATTTCATTTTCATTACTCATACTCGGTAAGTAGGTCTGAACATGCCTGAAGAGCGGGTTGAAAGTGATACTTTTCCGCCCTAAGGAGAATCGTTTTCAACTGACAGCTAGAACGTTACTATTGAATCATGATAGTGGCAGAATAAATGCTAAAGTCAAAAAAAAAATCGCCTTGGCGACAATTCACTGATTTCAAAAAATACGAAAGACAAGGCAGTATGGCTTTATGGCTTTCACCTGTCCTAGATGGACTAATATAAAAAAAAATTGCGGCATTTTGATTAATTTGTTTTCTCATGTTTTTAATTATATTTCCTTGTATTCGTAATGAAAAGCACAGTGTTTACCTCTGGTGAAAGTAACTTATGTAGTCCCTCGAACTATTGGCGCCCTCGCTACACTCGAGCGCCAAACCCTGTCACTGGAACTGATAAGTTACTTTAAACCCTTGGGTAACACTGTACTAACAAGGGTAACAAGGTGTCCGCACGGGCCGTCAGCGTATTAAGTTATTATGCCCTAGATTCTGCCCGTGACACGCCTTTCTTTCTAAGTCGCTATAAAGTTTATTAAGGAGGTTTTTTTTCATTAAAAATTGTCGAATATTTAGCCACCATCTCACTGAAGTAATAGATGTGGCCTAAGATAGAGCACGCTATCCTAGAAGGAACTTATGAACTTTTGATTTCACACTCTTGTCGTGTTTATTATTAAGGTAGAGCTTTGTTTTTTGGTTAAACATGTCACATGGTGGAATGTCGACCAGGGGCCGAATACCACTAATGTCAAAACAAAGGTCTCAATAGTGCCATTCAATCAAGATGAATAAAATGACGTTAGTGCATTTGGTATTCTAAATTTTTTTGCGCATATTTAGAATGGATCATAATTAGAATGGTAGTCATAAACGTAATCTTACAGCTATGAATGAATCTCTAAAAGTTTGTGCTAGTAGAATACCAAAAAGAGTTTAATATTGACATTTTCACACGATACTATTTAAATGGTGAAGCGATTTATTAAGTGAAATTCGGGGTGTGTGGTGGTTTTTTCAGTGCGTCTGCTAGTTCAGTGGACTACATCTAGCTGTCTCGTAAGTCGTAGCTGAGATAATGATGAAACTCCCCCTTGAATTACACCTTCTCTAGTTTTCTACTTTTTATACGTCTCTCATTTATATCATAAAAGTTGCAAACTGTATTTGATAATGAAAACTGAGCTGGAAAATCTAAAAAACAATTACTCTCATCCGATCTAGCCTCCAGGGCAAGGCGCGTTGCACACGAGCTAGATATTCTACGGAATTCTACACTTACTATGAATACATAGGATATATATATAGATATTTATTATATTATCTTATATAGATGACCTTTTCGAGGTTAATCATTAAATACCTACCTATAACCTGTATTTAAATTTAATCAGTCGGGTCAGTTGGGATGATAATCATCCCAACTGACATGTTTTTGAAAATTTCAATAAAATCCTACATTTAAAAGTAACAGACATTTTACAACGGAGCCAAACTGCGAACACGACCATCAATCGGAAATAACCCGTCTTAGCCCATTTCAAGAGTTTTTCAAAAAAACCTGGAACAAGGATTTCATAAATTATATTTTTAGTATTCGCTGTAAGTTTCAAGAAAATCGTGCCACTAGTTAATGAGTGACAAAAATAACCAAAAAAAAATTAAATACCTACTTTGCTTTCGTTGCGCGATGACAATTATAGAAAGAAAATTGCTTCATAGCGAATGCTGGTTGAGCTACTTGAAACACAAAAGTATCACGTGGAATCATACCTACAAGGTTGTTCGCTTTAATTTATACAGTAGCCACAAAATTCAATAGATTCATAAGTACAAGGAACTTGATATTTCATCATGCCTAAGGGAAGGGACGGCGGCATGTAGGCTGACCCTAAGAAGCCATTTAATTCTATGGCGAGGCCATCAATAATTCATTAGATACGGTCACTACGGAAAATCTCGGGACGCCTTCAATTGTCAAGTACCCGTACGCTATATTTATTCTCTTTTCAACCGTCTACAAAAAGGAGGAATACCTCTTTTTTGAACAAGAAGAGGAAAACCTCCTCCTTTTTTGACGATGGTTTAAAAGAAAATATTTGAACACGAAGATATTGATTTGAACATGAGAATATTTGAATATTTGAAAATATTTGAACCTCCTCTTTTTTTGAAGACGGTTTAAAAGAAAATAAATATTGCGTACCTACTGGTAGGCGTCCCGAAAAATATAATTTTTTTTTTATATGTAAGGATTATGAAATTATAGTGTGTAAGATGTGTAAGTACGGTAGCAATATATACATTATTTTTGTTATCATCCATAAAGACCACCTAGAAACCCGGAAAAATATTTGCGAATCGTACAAAAACTAGAGCTGATTCGAGAATTGAACCCGCAATCTCCTGCGTCGCAGGACTCGCATGTGGACTTTGAGCCGCCATTCTACATAGGTCGCCGAATCGGTTATCTTGTATAAACAACAACAAAAAATCATATTCGAAACTGTAAGCAATATTAATTTTGACGTAAGGGTAAAAACTGTGGTAAGCAAAATTGGCAATATTGATTCGAACAAGGCTTTGGTTGCATTTAGTTTTGTGAAGTGAATTGCAATTAGATTGGATGTAATAAAAAAGAATAAAATGAAATAAGAAAAAATATTCAGACAACATAATGGATATTAAAGTTTACAAGACTTGAAACAGATTACTAAGATTCAGTAGAAAAAATAATAATTAGTCTACAAAAAGTTCTAGAATTTTTGTTTGATCTAGATCTAGTATTCATGGCACTCCGAGGTTAAAAACTTGAATCACATAAAATGTAACATTATTTCCATATTTCCTCTAATGAACTAGAACTGAATAAAATACAATGAAAAAAACTTTTTACTTATATGTATGCTAGCGACCCGCCCCGGCTTCGCACGGTCTTATTATACGTATAAATCTTTCTCTTGAATCACTCTATCTATTAAAAAAAACGCATCAAAATCCGTTGCGTAGTTTTAAAGATTTAAGCGTACAAAGGGATAGGTATAGGGACAGAGGGACAGAGAAAGTGACTTTGTTTTATATACGACTATGAGACTATGAAGTGATTAAACGCGAAATTTTGGAAGTAGTTAACTATTATATAGGATATTATATAGGAAGCGTCCCCAATACACTGGCGTAGGGCCTTTGATTCCTAGGTTATTATTACTTATTATTTAATATCATTCTAAAGTCACTTTCTTAATAAGGCCTATGGTTATTTTGTAGGTATACTCATTGCAGTAATAATTGTATTTTTCTGCTAATCTTTTATCCTTTTCTGATCCCTTTTCAAAATAGTATACGCTATTTCGCTTTAATGAACGTGAAATTCTATCCGCACAAGTAGCTGCAACTTGACCTCGTAAATCAACTAAATCACTTGAACACTCTCTAAATATTAGGTAGTTATTACTTGAATCAAAATTTTTATGATTTTCTAGGTCAACGACCCCAATAAACTTAATTTAAATAAAGCCTATTTCATACGACCGAACGACCGAATCCTAAGAAAAGATTTTCTATTCTTAGAAAAACGTCTGGTAGAGTGCTCACTAAAGTTTTTTTTAAAAACCCCAATTTGGGTTCAGTAATTGTATATTTTTGGCATTCTCTTTAAGTTCCAAGCAAATCACTGATTAAAGAGTGATTTTGACTTACACCACACATAATTTCAGATGAAGTTGGAGATTATTTTGTGCAAAGCCGCGTGCGCAAGCTAGTTTGTTTGTAAGTCAGCAACAGTAGGAACAAGTCTCAATTACGCGACTCGAGCGTCATCATTGCTTATTCAATAAACGACGATTCAGCCCTTTCCTCATCTGACATCGCCCGGGGAACGTAGTTCAGGAGCACAGGGCATATTCCTCTACCTTACATAAACCCTACGGTCAGCGGTCGGCAACCTGGGGCTCGCGAGCCGCATGTGGCTCTTTCCGTTTAAAGTTGCGGCTCTCCAGTTTACCCGAAGAAACTAATATATATAGGTCAATCCTGAATAATGTTTGACTGAAAGTAATTAAATACCTATGCACTGTAATATCGATTTTATCCGACATATATTTTCGTTTGGTTGACTTACTACTGTGAGTACACGACAACAACCGGTTATATGAAGACGGGCGATTATTATTACTTAAACGTTACTCTTAAGCACATAATCTTACTATTGTGGCTCTGACTTTTCAGATAAAAAAAGCTATTAGATATAATAAAGAAAATTATATTTTATAACTATGTTCACAAAGTTATTCTAACTCACGTAATTCATTTTTAAAATGTAAAACTAAAATTATTAAGTAATATTCTACACAAACCATGAAGCCAGGCGACTCAACGCTAACCTCTCAAAAGCCGAATTTTACGTGATATATAGGTTGCTTCAGGTTCTACCTTACTTTAGCTACTTTAACATACCTCTATCTTCAAAAATATTTACTTACTATTTATAGTGTTAGGTGTGTGTGAGGTAGATACGCACACCCCGTCTCCTGCACTACTGTGGGAATTAACCCGCGAGCGCGGTGTTTAGTTGTCGTAATTTGGCGCAGCTCGTTTTGTTTGTTTGTTTGTTTGCGTTGCCGAGTGACGACAAATAGTAGCGGAATAAAATTGTTAGATACAGCTAGATGTAGCTAGTTAGTCTATAGTTGCGGTTGGTGAACGTGATGAAGCAAAGTAGGCTTAACCCGTGCGCGATTAGAATGGGATGCCGTCATTTCGTACTAACATACGAACAAGGCTTTGTCAAATTTTGAAAACATGAGGGTAGGTAACTAGGTACTACAAAGTTTTTTAAACTTACGCGATTAGAACACATCACTACATAGTTTAAAATTAAGTTGCCTTCTCTGTCCCTATATCCTTATCTCCCTATATCCCTATGTCCCTTTCAATGCTTAAATCTTTAAAACTACGCAACGGATTTTGATGCGGTTTTTTCTAATAGATAGAATGATTCAAAAAGAAGGTTTACACGTAATAAAATCTTGCAAAGCCGAGGCGGGTCGCTAGTTATTATATATATTTATGTAGGTTCGGGTATTCAGGTGTCACGGAATTCGAATCCCGTGACCACGGCAGTGTGTAAACCTGTCGAAACGTCGGGAAAAATAGGTAAATAAACGCGATAAATACTTACCCGTACATTAAAATATATAATAAGGTACTACTATAGTTTTATATTATCACTAGTATTTCTATTGAAACGTTTCAAGGCTATTACTATCCCTCATGAACTGGCACGGCAAACGTAGTGTAGGACGCCATCCGGCCGGGTGGGATGACGATCTGCGGGAGACTGCTGGCAGATGCTAGATGCAGCAAGCTGAAGACAGGGCGCTATGGCGCTCATTAGGGGAGGCGTATGTCCAGCAGTGGGCTAATATATTCTGATGACGATGAGGAACTGACTATCGGGATGAAAAGAAGCATTTGTGTTATTCCAGGGTACCTATAAGTCTATTGTCTCTCGATATGTAAAGTTTATTAATAACGCGTTATAATCAGAGTTCAATCAGAATCGATTGGAACTACATTGACCTGAAAAATTAAGTATCTCACTTTTGAGTAACACTTAGTTTAGATAAAACTTAGTTTTGCTGGCCAGTGTTAACTGAAACAAAATATTCACTTTGACAAAGCTTCATCCCATTTTCATTGCTCGCGAACTTCACCAGTTCTTCCAGTTCTTACATGTTGCAAAGTGTGATCAAAGTTGGTCGGGCTTTGCAACGGTGTTTATAAGCATGTTTGTTTCCACTCGAGACGCATCCACTTTGTAAGATAGCTCAAAGCGGGAAGAACCGCTGCAGCGCTGGGCTTATCCCTTTAAGTCACAAATGTAAAAGAAAGGAGGGAAACATTAGTATTTTAATATGGACTAGCGACCCGCCCCGGCTTGGCCCGGTTTTTTTATACGTATAAACCTTCCTATTGAATCACTCTATCTATTTAAAAAAACCGCATCAAAATCCGTTGCGTAGTTTTAAAGATTAAAGCATACAAAGGGACATAGGGAGGGATAATGGGACATATGGACAGAGAAAGCGACTTTGTTTTATACTATCTATTGATAACGAAATATGATTTGTCTATTGTGAGATTAATCACTACATAGTATAAAACAAAGTCACTTTTTCTGTCCCTATGCCATTATGTCCCTTTGACTGCTTGAATCTATAAAACTACGCAACGGATTTTGATGCGGTTTTTTTTAATAGATAGAGTGATTCAAGAAGAAGGTTTATATACTTATAATAAGACCGTGCAAAGCCGGGGCGGGTCGCTAGTATAAGATAATCTTAAAATATTAGATTATCTTTTCCAAAAGATATTCCCTCGTTATTCAGCTAGATTCTAGTAGGTATATGCTTCGTTTGATAATAGATGACAAAGTTTTATGTTTAAAATTGACAGGTAAAATTTTACCAAATGCGAGTCGACCTCCGAGTTAGGTGTCTGTTCTTCTTCTTGCCGCTAAAACAACAAATAATATGGTACTTTAAAAAAATTAACATGGCATGATTTTTGCCGATTATATTATAGTAAAACACTTCGTACGCGAGTACGACTCGCATTTTGCCGGTTTTTTTTAGGTAAAGGATGGAATCGGCCATTTAATGATGATGGCTTATCGGGACAGACCCATGCGCTCGCGGATTTCAGTCTTAAGGCGAGTTGGTTTAGCTTTGTGGGCGCGGACAGGCGCGCCCACAAGTGTTGGAGGCTTTTGAGGATTATTCTCGTTCTCATTTCCATTGCTATTTTCACGAAGTACTTTATATCTTGACATTACCTCCCACGTAAGTAGAAAGGCTAGCAGAGGAATGAAATAGGCTTCGAATTGATGTTTTTACTGAAACTAAGAGACAGAACAATATACTACTATAACTAAAGCTCAAAACATCACGTTAAAGTCTTTATTTTGGTGTAATAACGATGCTCAGAAGAATTTTATGATTGATTGTACCTAATTACAGTCTCAAGATCGACTTCAACTTCTTGTAGAATGGCTCTTTCTGGCCACGGTTTGTGGCTGGCTCACCAGATTTTGTGTAAATGACTACATAGTATAAAACAAAGTAGCTTTCTCTGTCCCTATGTGCCGATGTATGCTTAAATCTTCAAAACTACGCAACGGATTTTTCTGTTTTTTTGTTATTATTTCCGGACAATCCACACATCATCATCCAGCCCTAAGCAAAGCAGAGCTTGTGTTATGGGTACTAGATGATTGATATACTTATTATAATACATTACATAAATAGATATTTTTTACTATAAGTACATAGAAAATACCCAGAACACCTGAACAAACTTCTGCAGAAATACAAATTTGTTCCGAGACAGAAATTTGTTTTGGAACGAACTATATTATACATGAGAAACAAATAAATCTATGAGAAAATTTGGTCTTTATTTCGTCTTCGCCCAAAACAATGACTGATGCTAAGAATAAATAAATATAATTGTCGTCTGAGAACTACCGAGCCTGAATGATTGTAAATATAATTAGTAGTATTGACTTCATTATCATTATCAGCCTGTAAACGTCCACAGCTGGGCAGCGGCTGTACGATTGCGCTAAAATCACCCATCCAAAATTGTCATATGAAAGACATTTCAATGGCCTTCGAAATTTGCAATTACGAAGGCTGATGCTATCGTGAGAAGGTAATTAGTCCTGCGAAATATTATATACCTATAGGAGGCGGGCGATGAGGTCGCTCCACAACTTTTGCGGCTTCTTTGTTCATTGTTGTACCTACCCTACTTATCTTTGGTAATTTATTTAAAAAAATAGATTTTTTTGTATTTGTCATGATATGGCCTGCCTATTGTCACTTCAGCCTGCTAATGTTTTTTTAATCTTTTTTTTTAACGGATTAATCCGATTGATATACATATATTATACATACTATTATTATCGCCGTCATCATGTACAATTAAACTTATTTTTTACGTTCTAAACATATTTTAATTAATTTAGACATATAATAGTTTTGCCTCCTCTGATAATATGCCAAAAATAGTATTATTACATAGGTACTAAGTTCAAGCATCTCCATCCCTTTTTGTAGCAAACTTTATTGCTAATTCTATGAGCTACTATGTCGGTAAATTTGGCTCTTCTACGGATTTCGTGTTCCGTATTAGATTGCTTAAAGAAATTCCTAGCTCTTTCTATAGCTCGCTGAGCGACTTTGAGCATACCTACGAGGCTTATCCATTCTATACATAGAAAACAACCTGAAACCCAGAACAATTACTGCGTGTTATATAAATGTATTGTATCCACATGATAAGATTATTTAGATTTCTGTGATCGTAACCTAAGACTAGCTAAACACTATTCTGTCTGACTGTCCCACGCTTCCCACACAATGCGCGGCACACGACAAAAGGACAAGTATTTTTAAACTACATCATCATCATCACCAGCCTATAATAGTCCACTGCTGGACATAGGCCTCTCCTAATGAGCGCCATATATGGCATCATTATGTGGGGGTTATTGCCCATAATCCCCACGCTGGGCATGCGGGTTGGGGATCGCAGTTCGGTGTAGTTGTTCTGCAGAAGGCGCTGCTGCCCGCCCCCCGGTGTGTTTCCCTTAGTCGCCTCTTACGACACCCACGGGAAGAGTTGGGGTGGTGAAATTCTATGCCGGCACCACACGGCAAACTACAAACGACTCACAATTTGAACTGCCTACTTTAATCCTAGCTTACTTACAATCCGTATATTTTACGAAAATTATAAAAAATACTACTTATTTATTTCGTTCTAAAATTTTAATGAATTTATAAAAGTCTTCTCATAATAAAATCAAATATTTTATTGAAGATAAAAGATTTTAATTATATATTTACTTTCATGTATAGAGTGTTAAAATAGCCTATAAAAAAGTTAAACCACACAGCCACATTATGCTTTCTTTGAATATATAAGTTGCAGCCATTTAATTATTTCTTTTAAAATAAAAAGCAAACAAAATTACAAAGTTACATTTTATATGTTAATCTGTAAAAGATTTTCGTAGAACAATTGTTATCACGTCATATAATAAACAAAAAAATAATAATAATGTGCTTGGTAGTAATTTTTGAAAAAAGTTACAAGTAAATAAACACTGTAAGTACTTTGAAAATGTAACGTTATTGTACCTTTGGTAAATTTTAGGAATATAACATATAACCGTTCCACTATTTGTGCATTTGCAATGATTTCATGTCTCTAATAATACGAATTACTAAGGTACTAGAAACGGCTGTGGCACTTTTTGGAATCTGTATCCGCCAGGTACACACCCACGCATCGTAATTTTGACGTAGTGTTGTGTGTTGTGTTAGTGATCCAGGGTTGACGTAGAATACCAACCTACTGTTTAGTTTAACTTAACAACTCCCTTTTTACTCTATTTCAGTTAACAGAGACATTGCCATTCATCATAGAATATTATAGCATTCTGGTAACTCTGATGTTGGTTACTTTTTCAATTAATGAAAATAGGATTAGAAGGAAGTAGGTATTAAAAAAAACATATTTGAAGTGAATGAAAAGAAAAACATATGTAACTACTTACTTAAATAATTAAATACGATTAAGCTTAAAAATCATGAAGTTTATAGCTAAAGAATTCCAAAGCTGTTTTCCACGAGAGCATCGAAATTGTCAAGTAAACTGCATTATTTCGTCACACGTGAAATATTTAATGCAGTTTACTTCATAATTTCTTAGTTCGAAAATGCCATAAATCACCGAAACAATATAGCGGATCAAAGATGATTGTGCTCAAATAGTGCTTAAAACGTACCAGTATCCTAAACCAGGTCGTACCAGGGCTTAACCACTTATTAGCTAGCACTAACCTGGTCTCAGCCTAGTAGGACATTTTCGCGTTTCACATTAGAGCTCAAAGCTGCGTCTTAAAGCGACATACGAGTATTCGAGCCGCGTAGGCAACTACTTACATTACACTGAGGTAATTACGTTGATGACTATGCGTTTAAGGCTATAAGAATTCTACTGGCTGTTTCTTAAAGTTTAAAAATATTGTTGAAGAGAGTCAAACGACCAATGTGAAGCAGCGGGCGAAGGTTCGCCTGCGACTCAGTAGGTTGTGGGTTCGATTCCCGCCTTAGGACAGTTCTTTCGATCTTCGAATATTTATTCCATGGTTGTGGTTTTCTATGTATACCTATATTTCTTACATAAAAGATGATCTTTTCTTCGAAATTCAGACTGCTTTGTTGTATTCAGTCCAATTCATTTAATTAAATTAAATGATTTAAAGGTTTCTCACACACATTGTCGAATAGCTCAACTCTTCTCCTAATACCTATTCATCCAAAGTGTGCGGCTGCATTGCACTACCCTAAGGCAATGATGATACGCTATGCAATATGCTCGGCCTGATCACAGGTGAAACAGTAATTTTGAGTAAGTATCTAAACCTCGAGTCATCAATACGAATAACCCCACTCAACAACATAATATGCAAAGACGTTCAACACTAAACGCATTATACACCCTATACTGCTAACCATAAGATCTAAAGTAGCTCATCTAATCTTATCGCCTTAGATCCGAAACGATCATTTGCACCGCATGTGTTTAATGTCCTACTTGGTTTTTATTACTTGGATTTTCTCAAGTAAAAGTAAGAAGCTGCTTGAAAGTACTTACTACAGCAGCTGATCTATAAGACGACCGATGTGGCGCGGTGGGCGAAAATCCGCCTGCGACGCAAGAGGTTGTGGGTTCGTTTCCCGTCTCGGAACAAATTTGCATACGATCTGCAGTAATTTGTTCCGTTGGTCTGGGTATTCTATTTATAAGTATTTCTATGTGTAATAAAACATATCTATGTATAATGTATTGTGTTAAGTATATCAGTTATTTAGTACCCATAACACAATATTTGAGTAGCTTACTTTGGGGCTAGATGGGGCTGTGTTGAATTTGTCCAGCCATTATTAAAAAATACTGACTATTTAGCTGTGACGTCAGAGGCGCATACTATTTTCTCATTGGTTCATTTTCTTTTAATTCTTGACGACCTCTGTGGCACAGCGGGTGAAATTCCGCTTGCAGTAGTTCGAGGTTCGATTTCCGCCTCACGACAAATGCTTGTGCAATCTATCTTGGTTTGGTGTTTCGTATTAAATATCGATCTATGAATATTTATGAATATTTAAGAATTAATTAACATCGCAAATATTGTAAATTAAAATAATAATAATGTTATAATACCTTGTGCAATTCTACGTTCCTGGTACTGTAAGCGAGTTAAACGCTGTTGAATATAATCATGATAAATCCTATGCAATTCTACTTTCCTGGTACTTTGAGTGAGATAAACGCTGTTCTATAATCTTGATAAATCAATATCCTATACAATTCTACTTTCCTGGTACTTTGCGTGAGACCTACGAAAAACTATGACTAAAGCGTATGGATGAATCGCATTACTTATATGCAATTTGGCTACTATTCTGGGACGAATCAGGAATAAAATCTGCATAATAAAATTTGATTTTCCGTATTTGGACTACTTTGATCCAAACGCAGTGGGACGAATGCGGAATAACCTAATGAGTCACGTCTTCTATCAAACTTTGGATAAATACCTCCAAAAGCAAACTAAACACGTCTCACGTGGTAAGTGGTTTGACTTGCGAGCAAGTAATTATGGATCACTACCATGAAAGTAATACCTACGTAATTTCCGGTTCCAAACGTATGTGAATACTAATAGAGTTTAGTTATAATAAAGAAACAAGTTATGACGACCTCCGTGGAGCAGTGGTCGAGAACCCACCCCGTAAGAGGTTGCGGGATCGATTCCCGCCTCGGAAAAAAATTGTGCACGATCTGCAGAAATGTTCATCGTTGTTCTAGGTGTTTTATTATAAAATGTGTTTCTATGTATATAATATATTAAATATATCAGATAAAGTGCCCATAACACAAGTTTTGAGTAGCTTACTTTGGGGCTAGATGGTGCTGTGTGGAATGTCCAGCATTATTTTTAGTTAACATTATTTAACAAAATTAACCTCTAAGTCTACCGAAGTCAAGTAGGAATGTTTTGTAGAAATGCTTGGGACATTCTCAGGCGAGTATGAATGGATCAATTTAGCAATTGAATGGGTATCATTGTACTTACTAATGCCCGAGTTAATATTTAACATTCTTTATTGCGAACTCAAAAGAGTCAACGGCAAATATGGCCTCGTGGTAGATAAACGTCGTGATGTTTTTACTTAGAGCTGGTTTTCAGTAAAGATTGGGGCTATCTTCTTTCAACTAACTTTGAATAACAATCAAACAATAATAAAAATCCAAATAGTCATAACAAACAACGAAAATATTCTACATTTTTTTTAAGATAACTCTTGGCTAACAAAAAAAAATACAAAACATAATGGAAACAATTAAGAACTTACAATAATAATTGAAACAATTAAGCTAACTGCAGATTGTTGCTAATAAAATAGAGGTACCTAGTTCAATTGATCCATTTCAATACCAGTCGGAAGCGTCTCTAAAACACTGGCTGCATTACCACGCTATATGGCAATATTGATGCGCTGCGCTAGATATTCACCAGCTCTCGGGTCACGCGTCGCATCTACCAGAGGCTCAGATAATTTTTGAAAGACCAGGAGAGCAACGGTACCTTATGGACTTCAAGAGTCACCACAACCATATTTGTTAAACAAGTAGATACCTACATATATCCGACTGAGTGTGCGAAAGTTACCTATTGTCTTCCATATTAAATAAGCCGAAGCGTTTTTAAAGACATCAAGTAAGGACAAAAACACATTAATTTAGAAGTATTGTGTGGGTGCAATGATTAAGGTTGTTGCTCTGAAATTACACCAACCTTATTTAATTTAACATAATCATTGTGGGTGTATTTTCTACCTACCTTCAAATTAGTTTTACTTTTACAAGTTCAAACAAGGTGGCTCTCGTGGATTAGAAGAACTCAGCAGCACGGCGGGCAAAGGTCCGCCTGCGATACTGGAGGTTGCACGTTCGATTCCCTTACTCGGACTAATTTTAATGTTCAAATCAATCTGCAGATAATATTTATTCCAGGGCTCTGGATGTTTTGTCTCCAGCTTGAAATGAAATTAAAATTATTTGAGTAGTGGGTACTTATTTAATCCGTATTTTGAAGGACTAAACAGTCCAACTTAATCTATGATTGATTAGCATAACAGATTAAAAGTATGATCATGATAATGGTAGGTCTAACAACCTACCACGATATAGATCAGTTGATCTACTTTTTAGACTGTTTGCAACCATCTGCAGTTAGCGGCCGCTATTGTTTCCATTGCATTATGGAACTAGTTTTAAATTAAATAAACAAATCGTTTATCATGGAACAATAACAACGGTTTCACAGTTTCAAAAATGGAATCGATGCCATCTCCAGACGTTTAAAAAACTTCACCCTTCTCCGAAGTTAAAATAATACAGTTCAAAACTTACACAATATTAAAAAGCTATCACGAGTATATTTTCAAACAAAGAATAGGAAATAAAGATTAGTGAAAAGTTTTACGTCAAAAAAGTATTTACTAAAACAACAAATATAATACAAACAATAATAAATAAATAATAAATATTTACTATTTTTTTCTGTTCCTAGACCTATGTGGCCAAACTTGGGTTTGAAATTCCTCTAAAGCAAAAAGCCTAAGACTCGTTCGTCCATTACGCAGCACTCTGGGATCTCCGCAGTAAATCCGAGGGCAGGTTAAATCTTGCGGAAGAATTGGTCTCGCTGTCAGTGGGCCGATAAGGGAATGTGTGGACGGGCGATCTTTTATTTAAATGAGTGAAGATAAAACAAATTTTCGCTTTTTTTCTTATATCATATTATTTGATTTTTTAGATAATTATCTGCGCCCCGCAGCTTCGACCGCATGGAAATTTATTTATCAAATTTGAAAAATTTCTTGAAGTCCTCCTAGCTAGTGGGTAGTTTCGTAAAAATAAAAAAAATATGAGTTTTAGGTGAGTTTAACCAAGGAATAATAATTTTCCATACAAATTTTACCATCCTATTTTAACCCCCACAGATTTCCAAATTTTAATACCCTAAGTATGTGTTATTCTGAGTCTTAAACTGTAGATAGTTTAAGACTCAGAATAACACATACTCACACTACACTACACATACTAATCATCTAAATAACTTAAGTAGTTACGGAGATTACTTATAACAAACATTCACACAGACGTCCCATTTATTATAATTGTAAGATTAGTTCTATGTTTAGTTAAAAAAATATCTACTTAGAGATACAGTAATGTATTGTATGAAGTATATCAGTCATCTAGTACCTACCCATTACACAAGTTGTGCCAATGATATTATAATTAAATCATTGAATTCTGCGTGGTTCTGCTTAGCTTGGAGCTAGATGGTGTTGTGGTTGTGTGGATTATCCAGCATTTATTATTTATAATTTCTAATAATAATAGTAGGCATAGGCATAGGCTTGCTGATAGAAAAAATATGTCTAGAAACCACTTGTAAAGACCATTTGTCAACAGTCCCAAATTCTTTTTTCATATGGTTTATTTTTGAAAATGATTTGATTAAATTATTGTCTCTATCATTGCATTCATTTGATGTTATTAAATTTCTTCAGGCTATTTAGGCACATTATAACTTGAAATCTCAGATATTTGTAGGTTTAGCTTAACAACTTAATAGGCTTCCGAAGGATGAATTCCTTATACAAACGTAATACCAAAATCATTTTTAAATCGAGTTTATTTTCACCATATTATTCTGTTTTTTGCTTTTGATAAATAATTATTTAGTTTTCTACATATTTGTTTTGTCGAAATTCTTACCAAAAATATTAGCGTATAATATTTTGATCGTTTCCGAGAAAAATAACAATAAATGCCACCACCACCACTAAAAATCGAATCCATCCAGTTTTAGTTGCCCGTTTGCCTTGCCTAATGTAGTAGGTATGTAGATACTTAAGTTATAAAAGGTTCCGGCGACAAATCATGCCAACGTGTACATGAGAGAACGAAACGTTGTTATTGCACCCCGTGGGGTGTAAAAAGGGGTTCCATCACCCTATGGGGGTCAAACGTGACAATCCCTCAGGATAAATGATGAACTGTCAAGTTCTTACCCATTTCAGCAGTGATTTGAATTCAGTTCGCTAAGATTTTGGGTAGAAATATCGCTAAGGAGTGGAAATGTGATGTTTTGGTGAATTACGTTTTAAGGAAATAGGTCTTCTGTTGGTTGAACCGACTTTGAAGTACTGGACGAGGTTGAACCATATTTATAAGAATAGAATCTCACTGTTTCCTTAACCATTTGAACGTCCCGCTCGCTCGCGCGATGTCGTGTCAAACGTTCATCGAATTAGCGCCTACTTTGCGTGCGATCTCCTTTCGAAAAAAAGCTAGTTCCTAAACTATCTACGTACCAAATTCCATTTAAATAACTGAAGTAGTTACGGAGATTACTTATAACAAACATTCCCATTAATAGGGATAAACTTCCGAAAAGCGCATACCGCCGATCGATATGAAATTTGGTATGATAACGTATTTCGACCTCCTAATCACGAATATCATAACGAAAATTGGCGTAAAAGCCATTTGTGTGTGTGTGTGTGCGTGTGTGTGTGTACAGCGGAGATTAGGAACTGTGGGGCGTCACTCCCACATTTTTAGCAACTCAAAACCCTCTCCACTGTGTGTGTGTGTGTGTGTGTTGATGTGTGTGTGTACAGCGGAGATTAGGAACTGTGGGGCGTCACTCCCACATTTTTAGCAACTCAAAACCCTCTCCACTGTGTGTGTGTGTGTGCGTGTGTGTGTGTACAGCGGAGATTAGGAACTGTGGGGCGTCACTCCCACATTTTTAGCAACTCAAAACCCTCTCCACTGTGTGTGTGTGTGTGTGTGTGTGTGTGTGTGTGTGTGTGTGTGCGTGTGTGTGTGTACAGCGGAGATTAGGAACTGTGGGGCGTCACTCCCACATTTTTAGCAACTCAAAACCCTCTCCACTGTGTGTGTGTGTGTGTGTGTGTTTTTTTGCGCCAATTTTCATTATGATATTCGTAATTAGGAGGTCAAAATACGTTATTATACCAAATTTCAGATCGATCGGTGGTATGCGCTTTTCGGAAGTACACCCATTAATAGTAAGATAAGAAGTAAGATAACAACTAATGGGATGAAAAGTAACTATGTTTTATTCCAGGCCTAGAACTCCATCTAAGTAGGTACTTACATTTATATTACTAATGTGATCAGTGTGATAATTCTCAAACAGTTAACATATCATTAGTCTCAACACACTGAAGCCGGAGGCGGAGCGGAGTCGAAGGCGTGCCGGTTTTTTCAATGACACCGCGCCGCCACCGCCTGCGTGTAGGCTTTCATATGATTCAATAGAACAACTCGCACGCCTTCGCCTCCGCTCCGCCTCCGGCTTCAGTGTGCGGAAACCTTTACGGAGAAGGCGATTTAAACATCGAACTCAAACAATCTTGATTTAAGACTCAACAATATACTTTACCAGCTTTCCGAAGACATCATCTATAATTTCGTAGCTCAATTCAAAAGCTGTAACCATTTCACGCTCATTTTACTAACAAAAAAATCCCGAGATTCCAGGAACCAGCGTAAAATCAGTTGAACCCTTCCAATACATACATCGAATGCTAAGCTACAGCTCAAAATCAAGGCACGATTCGTTTCTACACTCAAAAAAAAAAGCAACTCTATGTTAATGTTGTACGGTTGATTTTAACTTAATACGAATCCTGCTTCGGCTTTTCGTAAATCGTTCAAAATGAAAAAGAACGTTACTTGTAAGTTTCAAGGTATATTTTCAGTTGGGGAGGATTGGATGTTAAATATGGCAGTGTGATTCACAATCTGGCCGCCAGGGGGCGGATAACGGAGTCTTTGAATAAAACTTTGCCCCGTTATTAGGTTTTTTCGATGGAGATACGACACGATTTTTTTTATTTATTGGTATAAAAGAATTTGGCAATTCAAATAAAGACGAAAGGTGGCATTTCAATGATATGTAAAGGTCTTCCATCATAATAAAGCGTACCAGCAGCAGTAGCTTACACTGAAAAGTTTTTGGTTTAAATTATTTTGTAAAAATGCCTTTTTACCTGTTATGTGAGCAATTCATTTATTTTTTTAGGCAACAAATATGTCATTTATTTAAACTTAATCAAAAAATAAAAATAAAAATAGTGTTGACAATTAGGCTAACTGCAAATTTTTGCAAACAATCTAGAGGTGGTTCAACTGATCCATATCAATACCTACCAGTTGGAAGCGTTTCCAAGATGCTGGCTGAATCGTCTGTATCTATGTATGATAGGCAGTCAGTTTTGGCTTGAGAATCTATAATAGAGTGCCCTCCAAAAAAATTTTCAAAATATCTTCAATGTACAGAATTGGACCTGTTACAGTTTTATTATAAGTACTAGCTGGTGCCCGCGACTTCGTCTGCGCATGATTAGTATTTCGAGTATTCGCGATTTTACTTGCGTAATTCCCTTTCCCGTGGGATTTTCGGGATAAAATAAAGCCTATGTGTTATTCTAGCGTATAATCTATCTCTGTGCTAAATTTCATCCAGATCCGTTCAGCAGTTTTTGCGTGAAAGAGTAACAAACATCCATCCATCTATCAATCTATCCATCCATCTATGCATTCATACTTACAAAATTTCGCGTTTATCAGTTCAATTCAGTTTGGTTCCCCTGGGCTATACGAGTTTTCAAAAATTTCTCACAGTATCTCAACGACGCGTGTGTACGCGTCGTTGAGATACTGTGTGAAATTTTTGAAAACCAAACTGAATTCCGGGATAAAATATATCCCATGTGCAATTGTCCCGAGTTCCATTCGAATTCATTCACTTCAATCGTGATGCGTGGTTAAAGAATTCTTCTTTCACCCTCTCTCCCAGGGGAACCTTACCGAATTCCGGGATAAAAAGTATCCCATGTCCTTCCGTGTAGTATGAACTCAAACGGTCCCGAGTTTCATTCCAACTCATTCAGCAGTTTCGGCGTGATGCGCGGTAAAGGAATTTTACTTTCATACCCTCTCCCATGAGAACCTTACTGAATTCCGGGATAAAAAGTATCCTATGTCCTTCCTCGTAGTATGACCTATAATTATGCCGAGTATCATTTCAATCCATCAAGTAGTTTCGGCGTGATGCGCGTTTACGATACAGACAGACAGACAGACAGACAGACAGACATAAATGAAAAAAAATACAGTTTTAGCTTGAGTATCGAAAATAGAGTGCCCTCCAAAAAAAAATTTCAAAATATCTTCAATGTACAGAATTGGACCTGTTACAGTTTTATTATAAGTATATATATAGATATTCTCATTTATGCTTTACTGAATTTAAAATATGTTTATAGTTTTTCAGAATTACCAAATAATATAATATACAATATAGTGTACCAACAAAATAAATACCTATGCTATCACATAAGAATCACCTAAGATAAGATCAACCAAGCAAACTTTCATAATAATTTAGGTATCTTTATGCAGGTACCAAACTACCAAATTAGGCTCGATTCACACCAGAAAGACAGCGCTGCCATCCCTGTTTGAATTGAGCCTAACTGAAACTGCTTTACACCAGATAGGTGAACATTGATAACAAGTAATTACGCGATCTTTATAAAAATCTATTGTTTTCTTATCTTGTGGCCATCGCTCGTTGAATCTACATAATAATATCCGTACGGACACTTGGGTTTTGCAAAACAAAGGTTTTGCAATTTCTTCCCTAGTCATTTTCTTTTATTTTCAACCGACGTGACGAAGTAAATAAAACAAGAGGTGTTAGTTAAATGAATGTTTTTTTTGTGTATTTGATCGATATCTTTGCCAAAAATTTATTGAAACATCTCTGGATATTTCACACAAACACACACTGCAAAATAAAATAAAATCAGACAAAACAAATTGTTTGTTTTGATTTGCAATTTTCGTTCTTAGATTCTGGCTGTTATCTTATGATAGCTATATATTTAGGGTGTAGCGTAATGAGTTGATAATCCCACGCCTGGGGGGCATTGCACTTGTTCGGAAAATTGGTGTTTTATGTTTGATAGCACCGCTATCTAAGAATACTATTCAGAAAACAGAATAAGAACATTCTTTGTATCGTAAATTTGGCACTTAAAAGAGTGGGTAAGGGTAAACTTTTTCAAATTTTCAAAAACGCCCGGTATCTCGAAAACCGGCACACTTTTATTGAATTACTTACATATAGTCATTTTCCGGCAGTCGCAATGCACCCCAACCATGGGATTATCAACTCATGACGCCATATCCTGTTTATAATAAAAATACATTTGTAAGTAAATTAAGTATATTTTATAGAAAGAGAAGTAAGATTTTATGACATTGTATTATACAAAATCATTTAAATTGCCCCGAAAATGTATAAGTTTCTTAGCAATTTCATTTTTTCTTTAAATTTGATCTCCATCAAAAGATTGGTTCTTCAAAAAAAAATCTGCAACAATTTAATTGTTCATTGTTATAAACTAATACTTACTTACTTCAATATATAACCTTATTATGATAAAGAATTAAGTCCAGATTGATTGCCTGAGGAAAACCACTATTGTCAAAATAAACAATTACTGAAAATCGTAAACACGTTTATACAGGGTTATAGGTGTTTAATGATTAACCTCGAAAAGACGACTTGGGTAGATCAAGACTAACAACTTTTGTTCTACGATTTTTTCTAATTCAATGATTTTTTTTCCCATACAAAAAAAATATTATTAGCAAAGGAGATCACCCAGATTGGGCTAATATTTATTTTGCCGGCCAACAAAAAAAAAAGGTTGATTTGAATAGAACTCAGCATCACAAACATTTTTTATTATTACACCAAAGTTCTAAGTCCATTCCCTGATATTGTCCTCCGAGTTCAATGATGAACCTACCAGTTGCCTGTAAATGTTCTGCATAATAACTACGTGCCTGTTTAAGTTGGTATATACCAAGGGCAAATAAAATAAGTTCTTCTTCCGTTAACATCATCATCATCATCATCAGCCTATATTAGTCCACTGCTGAACATAGGCTTCCCCTAATGAGCGCCATAGCGCCCTGTCTTCAGCTTGACGCATCCAGCATCTGCCAGCAGTCTTTGCGGTAAAACATTGCGATATGGATAACGAGAAGACTCGACGTAGTTTTCCAAACGGATCCTCCTCTTGGCCCCCTTCTCGAAATTGTTTTTACCCAACTGCATAATCTGCCCAAGGTAAGTACTCGGAAACGATTTCGAGAAGGTGGCCTTCTACGACTACCGGTCCCGGATCAATTTGGCAATTGGTCATGACTTTGGTTTTTTCCAAATTCATGCCAAGACCGATGCGTCACGAGGTCGATGCTAGGCCGTCCAGCATGTGGGTCAGCTCCTCTAGCGACTCCGCCATTAAGACTATGTCATCAGCGAATCGTAGGTGTGAGATGTAATTGCCGTTTATGTTTATGCCCTTACCTTTCCAGTCCAGAGTCTTAAGCATATCTTCCAATGCGCTCGTGAACAGTTTCGGGGATATGACATCCCCCTGCCTCACTCCTTTGCGCAATTGGATGGGTTTAGACTGCTGGCCCTGTACTTGGACACTCATAGTGGCGGCTTTGTAGAGACACCTCATCACCTCTATATAACGATAGTCTACTTGGCATCGCTGGCTGTAAGGATTCTAGAACAGCCCAGGTTTCGACGGAGTCAAAGGCCTTTTCATAGTCCACAAAAGCGAGACACAGGGGCTGATTATACTCTTCGGACTTCTGTATAATCTGCCGCACTGTGTGAATGTGGTCTATGGTGTCATATCCTCCGCGGAACCCGGCCTGTTCCGGTGGCTGAAACTCGTCAAATCTCCTGGCGAGATGATTCGTGATCGCTCGCGAGAATAGCTTATAGACGTGGCTCAGGAGTGTGATGGGTCTATAGTTTTTAAGGAGGGTTTTATCGCCCTTCTTAAAAAAGAGCACCACCAAACTCCCGCTCCACGCCTTAGGAGTTCTCCCACTGTGAAGGACGGTATTAAAGAGGTTCTGTAGCTTCTGTATAACGGGGGCTCCTCCTGCCTTCAGAAGCTCTGAAGTAATACGGTCTTAAAAAAAACAAAACTAAAACTTCTCGGTGCCCGCCATGATTTGGATTGGATTAAGTCGGAGCGTGGACTTCATCAGACGGTTTCTTTCAAGCTTTAAGTTGATATTCAGAGTGCTTCGGAGCATTCAGTGATCAGATCCGGTATTGATCACTGAGACATCTCTGAATATGTGCTTGCTATCCGTCATGATAAACTCGATCTAATTTTTTGTCACGGTGTCGGGGCTTTACCATGTCCACTTCCGCTGGGGCTGTTTCTTAAAGAAGGAGTTCATTAAGAACAGCCCCTCTTTCTCAAAGAAGTTGACAAGCATTTGCCCCCTGTGATTCCTAACTCCATAACCATGCGGGCCTATTCGGGATACGTTGCCAGTCTGGATTCTCACCTTGCCGTTAAAGTCCCCCATAACAACGTTGAAGTGAGGCTTAGTGGTGTTGTGTAAGGCTTTGGATATGTCTTCGTACATATCCTCCACTTCATCATCCGGGTGTGCCGAGGTCGGTGCGTAGACCTGAATTACCTTCATGCTATACCGCTTGGATAGCCGAAGGATCAGGTACGCTACCCTGGTGGACACACTGGAGATTTCTTGAACGTTGCTAGAGAGGGCCTTATTGACGAGGAAACCTACGCCACCCTGGGATGTTTTATCACCCTCGCGAAAGTAGAGAAGATGGCCCGAGTCTAGGTTTACGGTGTCCTCCTCTTCTCTACGGACTTCAAACCACCCTAGAACATGCCATTTAATGTTCTCTAACTCCACTTTCAACTGCGCTAGATGATTGTCAAGCCTCAGAGTGCGTCCGTTGTACGTTACCAGGGTCAGTTTAGGAATTGTGTGGTAGCCTGCAGGCCGGTGATTCTTGGCACCCCCTGCCCCGCCGTTACCATGGCCACTACCATAGCCAGGAATAGCGAGGCGGCCGGGTCGGGCCTTTTTTATATGTAACTTGCACATTATTACAAGAAATATAATAAAAATTAGGTTTTACTACACAAATATAATGGATGTTTTGAGTTAGAATATTATCTCACAGACTTGACTTACAGCTTTAGTCTAGTAATAAAAAGTGTTCATTTTGTTACACTCTATTATAATATTAAGTTTAAATCAGGTGGCCGGCACTTTCAAAATTAGCCCAAAAATGTATGGGAGCTGGGTGATCTCCTTTCCAGTTCTTATCTTCTTAGCTCTATCTAGGCGTCGCAGATTGAGACATGTCGGTTTGGTACATGACCTATATGTCGTATACATAATCTAGTAGGGAAAGAAAGGGGTTGCGGTGAGGCGAGCGGGGGTTGAAAGAAATGCCCGCCAAAACAAAACAAAAAATAAAACTGGAGTTGTATTACGTTTTGGCAAAAGTCATAGAACAAAAGTTGTTAGTCTTGATTCACCCAAGTCGCCTTTAAGAGGTTAATCATTAGATACCTATAACCCTGTATATATGACTATTTTTTTTTTATTGAAAATGGTCGAGCATTTGGCCACTATCTCACTATCTATGACTAATTAAATTAAGTAGCTTAGAAACAGTAACAGATTGTAATTACTTGGAAGCTATGTTTTTTGGCACTAAGGCGTCTATTCTATTGCTACATTTGCTACGCGTCCACTGGGTTACATCTAAATGTACGCAGTGTACCCGGCGATATTTACAATAATGCCATCTGAATCCGCTTTATACGTACGAGTATAATTCAAAGCAGACGAGTGCATGTATGGTCGTATTCACATCGAGGATGATAGTGACAAGGACATTGTTGCTGATGATATGTCATCGACAGAAAAACCGGTCTCTGGCGCAGATATGCCGAAACTTTGTATTGATTTCTTCCATAAAAATCAAAACAAAGCAATAAATCCTTTCACTCCTTACGGTCCGATTTCAACTCTGTGGACGCGTAGTTTAAGTTATACTTACTGATTTTCTTTTTCCAAGTCTTGAATAAACTTTTTCCAAGAAGTATGTAGAAAGTTCAAACATCTTGTATATGGTAAAAGGGGCATAGATGTAAAATGATCTTCCTTGTAGCCTAATTCTGATAAACACTAGATAAAAAAAAATTAATTATATGATAAATGAATAACTATTATAGCGTAGAATTTATATCAAAAATACAAACTACTTTTGATTTAAACTCTTTGTAAGTACTTTGATTTGACACCATTTTGATAGAATTTACATCAGATCTGTAACCATTACTACCGTACCCCTAAGATCAAGACGTATTACTACGTTCCTAGTAATACTTGATCTTAGTCGTACCCTATCAGAAAAAATCATAAATATAAATTCTATGAAATGGTTCGCACAACTCACACACCGCGCCCTATAACCGCTTGTATCGACATATAAAAATGGGTCCTAGAGTCAATTTTGTATGTAATTAATTTATGGTCCAATAGTAAAATCTCATACTAAAAATCACATAAAGTTCGAGTTCAATATCTTTTGTCTAATAAATCACTTTTTAATTAAAACTATATAATTTAGATTATTTTTAATCAAGCTAAGTTTTTAGGCTACAGGCATGTGAAAATCAACTTGTTTTATCTTTTTTCTGATACATCAAATTTAAGAAAGCTCAGTATGTAGTTGGGTACAAGGAGGTTTCTCGAGACTTTCAATATTTGGCCCAAAATACCCAGAGGTGGTTTCCGACTATAAATTTTATATTTTCCTTTATTTTTGTTTTTTTGAATTACTTTCATATCTGTTATATTTTTTGTTTCCGTGTTTGAGTTTTCACTTAATTCCAAAGCTTCATCGAAGAAAAATCTGCAATTAAGTTTAACGTTAAAATGGTAAAAATTATAAAAATTAAATTAAGAAATCAAAATGTTTATGTTTTTACTGTTGTTCTTTTTCTAGGTTGTTCAAAAATTCTTTCCACGGTGAACTTTTCTTTAATGTTGAGAGTTTTCGGTTTTCAACTATCGTTTTGTCATGCTCACTGGATTTTTCTTGAATCTTCGAAATCAAAATCTTTTGTTCTCCTATGTTTCTTTTTATGTGTGCTATTTCTTGTACATCTTTCTTAAGTTTTACTTTCGATATATTATTTACTGAGTTTTCATTGGAAATGTTGTGGCTAAGAGCTTTTGACAATTTCGTTTTCTTTTCTTTTCCCTTTTTGTTTTTATGTCGTTTTTTATTAGCTTCCGTTTTTAGTATCCGTTTATTTTTCTTTTCTTTTTTTCTTTTAGCTTTCAAAGATATATTAGAAGAAATGTTTTTTTTATCGAGTTTAGTTACTTCTTTTACTGTCATAACTAGTTTTTCTGTTACTTTTTTTAAAGATGATGCTGGCTTGGGAAACTCTGTTGCAGATGGATCTTTCAGTGATACATTTCCAATTTTTCCTTGATTAATTTCGTTATCAAGAGATTTCGACAACTGTTTTTTTCCGGTGCTTGAATTCAATATCGGTCCAGGTTTAACCTTTGTAATGTTTTTAGCTTCGGCTGGAATATTGGTGACAGCTTTTTTCAACTCAAGTTCATCTATTTTTTCTGATAACCACGACAAGGATTTATTTCCTGTGGGTGAAATTAATTCCCAAAATTCTGTAATTTTTGAACTTTTGGGGGTAGTTGAGTTTGTTGGGATCTTATTTTGTCCAAGTGTGTTATTTAGTAATTTTATTGACTTTTCAGTTATGCATCTTATTTCCTTCCCTTGTTCATCTTCCCAACATTTATGATTAGGATTGTTAGAAATATTATTAAACTTTGCCGTATCGTCATATTTTACTTGTGATAATGACAATGGTAAATTTCTCTTTTCATTTGGTGTTGGTGCCGGTGTAACATATTCTAAAGTTTCTTCCATGCTGAGATATTTCTCTGTAGTCGTACTATTATATCTTGACTTTAATGTTTTTATAAAGTTTTTAATAATACTGGACAGTATTTCATTCTGCTGTGGATTTTTTTCCCTTTTTTTTTGATTGGAATTCTCCGTAGACCTCTGTTCCTCTTCAACTTTGATGTGAATATGAATCATGGGGTGTGGTGTGGTAGTGCTCAACTTTAATTCCATTTCACGAACTAATTCATTTAAAGAAGTGTCTTTGTTTGTGAATGCCTTCGTTGATAGCGCATTATACGAACGCAGTAAATAATTTTTCAAAAGTGAATATAAAATTGGATACTTTGGTTTTAAATTATTTGACTTTTTCTTCTCTAGTCGTGAGTACCTTGGCTCTAACTGAGTTGGGTCTAAGTCAGTTGGCTCTAAGTAAGTTGGAGTTGATGATGTTGGCTTTGAGTTCTGTTTCCTTATGTTAATTTTCTTTGAGTAAGTTTGCCATGATTGGTTTGGCTCTGAGTAAGTTGGTTTTTCGAGCAATACCTTTTTTTTTGGTTTTTCCTCTACCAGGGATTTTTTTTGTGAAACCGGATGTGATTTGTCGATTGATTCTTGTAGCGGTTTCATTTCCAAAAGCAGTTCAGCGTCAATACCATCGGCTATATCAGAATGTATAGTGTCGAATTCATTTTCCTCTAAACAGAGAAATGGTGAAAATGTCAAGAGACACAGAAAAACTGCACTTTGGAACTGAGTTCCTTTCGGAGACATGGGTAAATATGTTAACCAAATCACAATCACTGAATTTAGAAACTACTTATAACATGTAGTTTGATACAACTTTTATTTAATATATATTTGAATTGTTAATAATTTTTGTTATAAATTACCAAAAATTATCTGAACTATTTTTATCTGATGTCTTCAGGATTTATCTAAGATTGGTATGTCGACTTACAACTAAGCGGTGAGCCTGATTACTGATTAAGAGGGTGTGAATTGATATTACATCTTCGATGTTATTTTATTTGATTATAAATAGTGTTGATATAATAAGGTCGATGATCTCTGTGAACCTTTTTGTTCAATCCAAACGTAGATCTCGCGACTAATCCAAGATAAATAACATCCTCTACTGCAGCACACATAACGTGCACTTCTTTACTTTTAGGTCAAAATTTACTCACTGTATATTGCAAGTTGTTAATGTTCTCTGCAATAGTTAGTATTTAGTTGTCATGTATGATACAAGTCTCTTTACTAATATTTCACTATTTAGCACTGTTGTGGTACTTTATTCTTCGAGATAACATTCACAGTCTTTCATCGGCCAGTGATGATTAAGCTCGGTTCTAAATAAAGGTCTTTAGTATTTTAAAATAATTAAATCTACGGAGCTCAAAGCTACTGCGTGCGGGGTAGCGACTTAACCCAAATGGAACTTTGCAATAATCACCACGCTTACCAGGTAAATTAGTGAACGCTGTGATAGTAAACATTCAAAGAAGCTGTTTCCCTTTTCCTGTAGTCTCCTTTGATCTTCAATTACGAAATCTACGGTCTGAGTTGAAGGGATTGATTTCTGCGCCGCCGCTGCGACATATTTCAGGCACTGAACCATATTAATTACTACACAGTGTCATATCGGCGAGATGAAAATTGAGATCTACGCTCGATTCGTTCGCTCGATCAAAAACAATACCGATTGTTCCATGTTTGCTATACATATTCGCCTTTGATAATTCCTATAAGGTTCATTAATTCATCGCATTGCCACACGGTTACTTCAAGAAATCGCTGCAAAATAAAAAAAAATCTTTTATTATAAAGTTTTTTAAACTTCGCGAACACGATCAGAACACATTATTATAAATATTCACGGGTATTTATAGCGTTAATTTAACTATTTTTCCCGACGACGACTCTGTGGTGTTTATGTACTTTTACTTTAATGGCATAATATACGATACATTATTTGCAAGTCAATAAAAACTGCAGACTAAGAATCTTAAGAATAGGTAAAACGCTAGTTAATAAATGTTAAATATCATGTAGTTTTTTTGAGGATTAAATGATTAAAATATATACTTATTATGTGATTAAAATAATACAATTTCAATTTTGCATTTCTATCTTTAAGTAAGTAATCCTAAAAATCAGAAAATTAACAGTTTTGATCTTCGTTTAAGCTATAATAATGATGACTTACTAATAAGTTCTTAGTATTCTTTTAAATTACTCAAAAGATAAGGTTCCTTACTGACGGACACTTATCAATTACTTCCTTATTTCTTCGGTTAATATTGGTAGGCTGCAATTCTTTAGGTCATGCTCAAAAATATTTATATCATGCTCCCAAATATTTTAAAACCCTATTGTTTTTTTTAAATAAAGTAACTGTAAGCATCACTAAGATGCAACCAACCATGTTTTGACTCGGTTAATTCTTTACGAATATTAACTTAACTTTATAAACAATCGATCAAATAGATTAAATACTTTGAGAATATTTCCTTGGCTTTCTAGATCTTGTAATTCAAAAATATTAGTAATTCAAAACAGATAAAAGAGTATTCTTATCCTTATCAAACTAAATAATCATCGCATTTTTCATACAATAGCCTTGCCAAAAGTAATTATCTAATCGCTTTTTTTATTCGAAATATTTCCATTCCATTAAGATCACGCGTGGATCAAGTCAGTGGATAAGTCAGCGCTTGTACGCACTTAGCGGCTGCCCGCAATGCGGCACGCCGTCCGGCTGACCGGTAGCTTAAAATTGTATGTAACCGTATCATCTATACGCATTAAATTGCGGCTGCCGTCTAACCGGTCCGGTCGCTCGCAGCGCTGCGGCCCCTCGGGCGGGCAGAATGTGAATCGAGTGAAAAACCGCCTCAACGCACCATATAATGTAAATCCTTAAGCAAGTACTTACAGGTACACAGAGGTTCCAATTTACATAAGTAAACAATTTGTTTTCGATCGCAAAACAGGAGTGGATTAATTCTAGGTTTAATCACGAGAGTGCCTTGTTTCGGCTGGGGACGTACTCAGTCTGGGTGCTAGATGTTAGGTTTGTAAATGCACCATCAATGTTGAGATTAATTAAAGTAATGTATTCTCAATTCCAATGCAAAATAAAAAGTGCTTGGTTTCTCAGGCTCATAACCAGATATAAATATAAAAAGGGAAAAACTATAAACTGCTGTGGCGGATCGCTGTGGATACTATCACCGTATTTGTGCCGCAGAAGAAAGCTGCTCGGGCAATCTATAATATGGGTCCCAGAGAACCCCTACCTGATAAATTCAAGGAAGTAAACATAATGACAGTACC
>OX155696.1:8774665-8878770 GCA_944547425.1 Eupithecia centaureata
TCAATCTGTGACGCCTAGAAAGAGCTTAGAAGATTATAACTGGAAATTTGCTTATTTTTTTTGGATGGGAAGAAATATCATTGAATTACAAAAAAAATCGTAGAACAAAAGTTGTTAGTCTCGATTTACCCAAGTCGCCTTTTCGATGTTAATCATTAAGGTGATCCGATTTACATACGTTTGTATTTTCCCAAATATGAGCGATGTGGACATAATTTAACAAATAAATAACTGTTTTTGGCTTTGTTATTCGTCATTATTTGCGGCAAATTGTGTTTGATTCATGAAAACACTCGGAATAATTAGAAATAACGTGAAAATTTTAGGCCATTTCTATCAATGCGTGAGTGAACACGGATAGTGTCGTACGCCCGCTTACTTGAACATGTGAGTGTGATGGCGGCGACGGAATCGCCATCTGTGTGCTATCTAAAGAATCATCTAATAATACCATAGTCTACCGTTCTCAAAGGGTTTTTCCATCGTCCAAGTATTTATTCCTATCTATTTTTGCTGCATGTCAAATAAGATCTAGGAAGCCTACGTTCCGTTTCCATGACAACAATAAATGACACTATGTAAACAGATAAAATGTTTGCTTATAGATACCAGTTTAGAGAGTTTTACGCTGGGGCCACACTACCTTACCGTCTACCGGGCTGTTACCGCAATAATTATGACATTAAATTACCGTTTAAATTACTGCATGACCTGGTGTGGTTACACTAGAGTTTACCTAGATATGTCAATAAATAAGGCGGTAAAAATATCACGTGCGTCGCCGGTGAGCTCATATTGCACACTGGACAAACGGTAGTGGCCACAAACGCATTAATTACTGCGGTAATCTTCTTTGATGTGCGAAAAAAGACCGCCGCCGGAGCTATTGTCTACCGCCATTTGCCATATTGATTGGCATTGTAAAATTATGGCCATAAATCGTGGTTACACCTAGGTGTTGTATAAGTTATAATTAAAATAATTATCGGCATATCACGGTAGTGTGGCCCCAGCATCAGACGTGTCAGATTGTATGCAAAGCATTTCGATCATTCATCAGTGACAACCAATGTGGCGCAGTGGGCGAAGGTCCGCCTGCGACCGGTTGTGGGTTCGATTCCCGTGTCGGAAAAAATTGTGTACGATCTACAGAAATTGAACATGAAATTGTTCCGTTGGTCTGGGTGTTTTCTATGTATTTATAAAAAAAATATATATCTATGTAATGTATTGTATTAAGTTTATCAGTCAACTAGTACCCATAATACGAGCTTTGCTCACCTTGGGGCTAGATGATGCTGTGTGGACTGTCCGGAATTATATATATATTTTTTTTATTGGACTAATCGTAACTTTTTACAGAGAGCCAAAACAAAATTTTGAACATGATTTTTTTGAAAAGTTAATGTTTTTCTTTTTTAATATTAAAACATCATTGTTTTCGTAATTTTTTGCTCTATTTTTCAAAATAATGGTCGCTGTTATAGCTATCACCCAACTTGATAAAAACTACAAAAGCTCATTTTGCATTAAAATTTTGAAGCAAAGTTAAGATCCCAATAAAAAGAAATAAATATTTAAATTAAACTAGCTTTATGAAATTATGTTCTCAAAAGAAAATATACTTTATCAGAAATAAAACCATTTTCTAAATTTTTGAAATGTGGCCGTTTTGCATTCAATGAGCGATTTGTAAAAATGCCTGAACTTAGCTGGCGTAAGAGCTAAAATAAAATAAAAATCAGTTGGTGTTGATAGTACATAATTGTTTCTTTTTATTTTTGTCATACCGTTAGAAACGAGGTCAGGACCCTTTGTGGGATGTACGCAGAACAGTCTACCAAAGTTTTATATAACAATCAAATAGACTTAGGAAGGCTTACAATAAGTAATTTATGACAAATATGAATTTGTTTGTACTAGGTCTATGACATTGTTTAAAATATAAAGAATAAAAATGATAAAAATCAAAAATTTTGGTAGTGTTGAAGGGATTCGAGCCCGTACTAACGGGATGTATCAAAATTTTGTGGATATTTCATTTTCAAAAAGCAAAAAGTAAATTAAATTTTCGGTGGTTTCGAACCCAGGTACGACTATACATCGTCGCACCCACCCGACTGTTCAAACCGCTAGTCCAAAGTGAGTTATTGAAATACTGTGAAAATTTGTATTACTTTTAATCTTTTATAAGTGGTCGTAAAATCGGAGCTAAAATACCTAAGTACACATAGAACAGAGTCAAAAAAAGTGGAGACTTCCTTACGCTAATAATTTTAATTATAAAATTGGAACAACTTTCACAGTGAGTACATTTAAAATTAATGATTGTTATTGTGAACTTATTCAATTTATTTGTCAATTCCAATGATTTAACGAAATTAATAAATAGCATGAAAAGTATTTTTTTTACCTATGATTTGTAAGATATTCTTTAGCTAATAAGCTAGTTTGTAGATAACATTACCCTCTGCGCCTATTGTTCAAAACGATAAAAGAAAATTACCTCCAATTTTTTTTTTTAATGTAAATAGAGCCTGTTTTTATTCTTAAAAAAAACAAGAGTCGAAAATTAGTTCGTTAACTAGTGGTTTTATTGAATTAATTTTAGATGTAATTTAGTAATGTCCCGAAAACGGAAATATTGGTCCGAAAAATATTTAGTCCTAAGGCGTCTCCAATTATCTCTGTTATTTTTCGAACAGTAGTTATTTTAGTTCCACTGAATTTATAGGGTTTGCCTGTGTGAGTGACTCGTAGCGGCCGATCACTCACACAGGCAAGATCTTTTTTTGTGTGAGTGACTCGTAGCGGCCGATCACTCACACAGGCAAGATCTTTTTTGCTCTTCCCAAATACAAGCTCCCTAAATGCTTTCAACACTTGAAAAATTGCTTGGTACATAAAAAACAACATACCATTTGCGGCAAATACATTACCATTAAACAATTATGAACAATTTAATTAGAAAATAGTGAAAAACATCAAAATTGAAAATCATCGCCATCTAGTAGCGGAGCTATGCCTAGTCCTGGACGCGAAATCACCTTAAACACCTTTAACCCTGTATACTTTATCTACGAATTTAAAACGTCGCCGTCGTAAATAAAACAAAGGTAAGCGCTTTAAATACTCGATAAAACATTTACAGGTTTTATAAAGCCCATAAACGACTGCGGCTTAACGTCGATAGCAGTTTAAAGCTAAGCGTGTACCTGCAGAAGTGCATGCTCTCTCAGTTTATGTCTTTGGTTGGGAGATAGCTTTATATATAATTATTTTGTCAATGATTTAAAGTTTTTTTAAAAATAAAATTTATTTGATTGATCAGTCAGAGAATTATGTAACCCTTTGTAAATTACCCATGATTTAAATGCGTTCAAAACGGTCTAACACTCATTCATATTTGTTTATTTATTCGTTATTTTTACGATTTGATGAGCTTATAGCGAGTCTTTAAAAACAAGGTAGGTTTTTACATGATTTTGTAAAATTAAGTGTACCAACTTCTTACAGACTGCACACTGTCAGTACTTTTTTACTTTTATATATACATATGTATAATATTACAATTATGTAATATTAATATAGATACACTCACGGTAGGGCTGTTTCACCAGTACAAAGTCGCTCAGCGAGCTATGGAAAGAGCTATGCTCGGAGTTTCTCTGAAGGATAGGATTCGTAATGAATACATCCGACAGAGAACCATAGTTATCGACATAGCTCAAAGAATTAGCAAGTTGAAGTGGCAGTGGGCCGTTGGGGTAAACGTGTTCTTGAGTGGAGACCGCGACTTGGCAAACATAGTGTAGGACGCCCTCCGGCCAGGTGGGATGACGATCTGCGAAGGACTGCTGGCAGATGCTGAATGCGGCAAGCTGAAGACAGGACGCTATAGCGCTCATTGGGGGTGGCCTATGTCCAGCAGTGGACTAATATAGGCTGATGATGATGATGAATATAGATAAATAATATAACATGAATTTAAATAAAAACATTAATACATCACTATTTTTTATTACAAACGCGCGTTTGAATGGATGTATTTTTATTGACGACCGATGTGGCGCGGTGGGCGAAGGTCCGCCTGCGACGCAGGAGGTTGCGGGTTCGATTCCCGCCTCGGAACAAATTTGTGTAAGAACTGCAGAAATTTGTTCCGTTGGTCTGGGTGTTTTCTATGTATAATAAAAAATATCTATCTATGTAATGTATTGTATTAAGTATATCAGTCATCTAGTACCCATAACACAAGCTCTGCTTAGCTTGGGGCTAGATGACGCTGTGTGGACTGTCCGGAATTATTTATTTATTGATGGATGAATAGATGTTTGTTCCTCTTTCACGCAAAAACTACTGAATGGATCGGGCCGAAATTTAAAATAGACGAAGTTCTAGTCCTGGATTAACACACTTTTCTAACTACTTCTCATCCCATAAATCAGTTCCCATGAGATATAAAAAGCCTTGAAACGTTTCCATAGAAATAACTCGTGCGGACTCGCGGGCTAGATGCTAGTCACTAATAAAACTTCAATATTCAGGTCAAAAGTAATGCCCTAAGGGACTCAATCAGGCCCATTGATCGAGTCGTGTCGCAGGTCAAGTAGAAAATCAAGTGATTGTCGATAAGCTCGGGGAATTTTAATACTTGCCTGGGAGGTCTATCACAAATGTTTTTAAACGGATAGATACAAAATACTTTTTGCCCATTTACATGTAAGCCCATTTAAATATAGAATTTAAGCGATTGTATTTATTTGTAAATGTAATTCAAATTTTCCAAAAATATTTGCGGGTTTCGCAAATATTTTGAACTAGCGACCCGCCCCGGCTTCGCACGCATTTGTTATACGTATAAACCTTCCTTTTTTACCTTCATAGGGACAGAGAAAGCGACTTTTTATACTTTGTAGTGATATGTTTATATTTAATTACTATTAGAATGTTTGTTAAATAAAAAGAAGTTTTGGGATAATTTGTAAATATTCGTACAAAGTAGGATATCTCATATTGATGTGTAATATGCGTAAATTAGTTTGAAAAGGAGTATTGAAAGAGTATTTTGGGGCTTGCTAATATTATAAACGCGAAAGTTTGTATAGATTGATGTTAGTTACTCACACGGAAAAACTATTGAATGGATCGGAGTAAAATTTTGAATTAACGTAGGTCTAGCCTTGAAATAAAACATAAGCTAGGCCTTTGAGATAATTTGAATGCATGAATGGACAGTGTGTTACTTCTACACTAAAAAAACGAACAAATAGATTTTAAATCATACATAGGCCTAGTTACAACCCTGGATGGGCTACTTTTATCTCATAAATTAGTTAAAAAAAGATATAACCTTTAATAAGAAATAGCCTTTTAATAAAACAACGTTAAGCCGAGGAGAGAAAGAATTCATTGGTTTTTGTTATTCTGATTCTGATTTCTTCCTGATAGAGCTCTGAAAGGGTTCCATTTTCGAATCTCCAGAGTTCCAGTGGCGCTCGCGTCGTCGCCAGTGACTTAGAAAATTGCTTGGCTTACAAAATAATTGGGTAGTTATTGACCATTGTGACTTTCATTCCCGTCATTTTTATCGAAAACCGAGTGATACTGTTTAGTTAATATAATTTACAGAAACTATTTTGCATTTTTTTTATTTTCGGTCGAGTAAAAGCAAAATTTAGGTAGTTTGAAAGGAAATATCGCACGACCAGTATGTTTCCTTACTATTTTGTCTCATTTTATAAAACTGCTAGTGGCCTGCCCCAGTTTCACGCGGTTTATACCTTTCCGTTAAACCATTTTATCCATTAAAAAACCGCATTAAAATCCGTTGCGTGGTTTTAAAGATCAAATCATACATAAGGACAGACAGACAGACAGTCGGCGGGAAGCGATTTTGTTTTATACTACTATATAGTGACTTTTATTTTATTTAAAGGTGCAATAAAAACTTTCTTTCTACCTAACCATGGTAAGTGGGTAGGAAAGGCTACTAAACTTAAAAAATCCGTAACTTACTAAAAGCATTATCCCAATTCCCAGCACTGCTGACCTTGAACAATAATTGCCTGGCCGAACCGCGAAACGGCTCATTAATTTGCTGAATAAAAAATACGACTTTACTCCATGCTCCCTTGTTTTAGGGAAAATCCTTTTAATTTTGTAGCATGTTTTGCATTATATCTCCTTTTTTTAAATGAGTTGTATATTCGTTTTCGATTACAACAAAAAATATCGTTTCTTTACTTATATTTGATGACTTGCAACGCCTCTGCCGGATAGTGAGAGTAACTATTTTTCGCGATGAAAATAACAGTGAAAAGCTTCATACGAACACGGTTTTAGCTGTTCTAAACTGATTTTGATATATTTGATACAAGCCATTTCCACGGAATTTGTTTTAGTCCCTTTTAGATAAAAATTGACGCCTATTTTAAATATTTTCGTATTTCGAAGACTATTAAGTTCAGTTTTATTGTGTCATCCAGACTTTGACTGTGAAAAGAGCACAGACCTGATGACCTTTGAAGGATAACGTGCCCTAATGCAACAAAGACTAACTACTGATGATAAAGGTTCAATTTGCGGCTTTTAAAAAATACCTTGGACCACTTTCAACAACATGTTTTTTTCCGAGGGTTAAAAATCTGCAATCAACCTACCTCGACTTGATCGTTTTAAGACAAAAGCATCCGCCGAAGGTTCTAAACAAAAGCTCTGATGAGAAACTAATTAAACGACCGCCTTTCTATAGACTTAGCACATCTATTAATGTATACTGCCGAGCAACAACGGTAGTGAGCGTCATTAACGCGTTTATTAACGTAAATTATTGTTTAAAGCCTGAACTAAGTTATGAGTAGGTACGTGTAAAAATAAAGATTTATAAAGATTTTTATTATTATTTATTTATTAATTAGGTATTAGTTTATCATAAGTTCATTTGCATTAGCCAAAGATGAAGTCCCTATCCTAAGTGCGTAAGCGCGCCGCCTCCCTGGTGCGCAGGTTGCGGGCCAGCTCTAACACTGTCCTGGCAATGATAGCTGGGAGGGTGGACTGTCCGTACACCAGGCATTGTTGTGAGCGCCACCTTTCCAGCAATAGTTTTTAAGGTCTCACTATTTTTTGTATTTTTGTTTTTATATGAGCTGAGAACTGCTTGAAATAAATATTTTTATTTATTTATTATTTATCCATTCTTCATAAAAATTATGTAGCTCCAGAAATAATGACGCTAAACCTCAATACAATATAATGTATTTCGAAAACGGCGAGCGCCTTTTCCACTCGCCTTTTCACAAGCCTATTTATAAGGTTTATTATTAAATAAGGTTATATAAAGTCTCTGATTAAGTTAGAGGAATAAGAATCTTAAATAAATAAAAAAAAAAAAGCCTATTTATAAGATGTTAAAGTCATTTTTGGCAACAGATAAACACGAGCGCTTCCTATTGAGCGAAATAGCACCCAATTTACAAAAAAATAAAATTCATTTTCTGAACTTATAAAAGATATTTCAAAAACTTCGAGCGTCTTTTTCGCTCACTTTCACCCTCGCAAGTCTACCATAAGGAACAAAAGGAACGTTAATTGCGCCAATGCAAACAAAATCACGCTTTGGTGCCTGGGAAGGAAATCACGGCAATTCTTATGATACCTTTAGTGCTATTAGTAGTTTAGTAAATCGCTTAGTAAGACTTAGTTCGAAGACCTGTGGTTGTGGGTTTGATTCCCGAGTCGGGAAAATATTTGTGCGATATGCAGGTTTGTTCAGGATATTGTGATTGTTTTCTATGCACAATAAATAATAATGTAGTATACACATTATTTATACCAATTACTTTAGGGCTAGAGGATGCTGTGTGGATTGTCCAGGATAATTTATTATTTGTTATTTATCTATATGTTATGCATCAAATGTTTTAGGTACTATAAGGGAAGTTTTTTTGCGAAATACGTTGACGGCCAAGTTTGACACCACGAAAGTTATAGAATTGTCGTGAAAGAAGTCGTGCCAAGATTTATAACAAACCTTTGGCCACCATCTAGCTAGCAAAGTATCTGGCGAGTCAACTTAAACCATGTAAAGGAAGCTCAAGGGCATTTTTTGCACAATTGATTTACTTCCTTCGCTCGACTATCTCCAAATGAGATTCTTCTTGTAATAAATTTGCTGACTGCAGTTGTGCAATTCACAGAACTGGTATTTTACGATGTGATTTTAAAATCCTTATAAAAAACAGTATGAACATTGTTATTACATTACGAACTAGATTTTACCCAAATATGCAACATGAAAGCAATTAAAAAATGAAAGGCAAGTTAAATTTAAGATAACAAAAAAGAGAAATAGTAACTAAGAAGAGAACACACATGAAGAAAAAAAATCAAGAACAAACAGAAATTGGACAGATAGGTAATATAAACATTATTGTTGAACACCATATAGCAATCTGATTACTCATTTGTTAAATTTATTACTATTAGAATCGAAAATATCTATTTTAGTGCTTTTGGAAACCAATTCATTAAACAGACTCAGATAAATTAAAGGAAAAGAAAAGGTTCCAAAAAGGTTACGAGTTTGAGTTTTTACAAACGGTGGTGTGATAAATTCGGCGCCATGGACGTAGAAGTAAACAAAAAAAGTCACAACTGCAGTTGTGCAATTCACAGAACTGGTATTTTAAGATGTGATTTTGTTCAGACTGAGAAAAAACTTCGAAAATAAATAAATAATACTGGATAATCCACACAGTATCGTCTAGCCGAAATCTAAGCAGAGCGTGAGCTGGTGAGTATCTGGCTCAGCGTATCAGCATTGCCATACAGCGTGGTAATACAGCCAGCGTCGGATCAGTTGAGCTACCTCTAGACTATTTGCAATCGTCTCCAGTTAGCTTTATTTTAAAAATTAGTCTATGTTTAGTAATAAAGTTAAAAACTTTATTACTAAACATAGAAACAATAAACATAACAGAATACAATAAACATTTGACAACCGATTTTATTATTCTCATTTAGGTAGACACAGGCTCTTCTGCTTTCAGAATAATGATGATGGTAAGCGACGATATGGCCGAAGATGTATCACGAACACGGAGTTGATATAGATAGAGTATAATAAATTCACAGCATATTATGCTCTGTGATCGATCACGAGGATCTAGAAGACACCTATGCACTCTCGAGTTAAGTTTAGTTTCTATTCCTTGATTGTTTGAAGACGAATACGAGTCCTTAGAGTAATTTAAAAAGGTAAAAAAATCATCAAAATCGGTTAACCCACGAAATACTTATGATGTAACAAACATCCTCACTAATCTCCTGAATGCAAAAGTTTGTTTGTTTGTCGATGCTTCGAGTCACGCCCAAACAAAGCAACCGGTCCACATGATTTTGACGTAGAGTTAGTTGAAAAAATCGACAGTAATATATTATCTACTAGCAACCCGCCCCGGCTTCGCACGGTTTTATTATACGTATAAACCTTCCTCTTGAATCGCTCTATCTATTAAAAAAACCGCTTCAAAATCCTTTGCGTAATTTTAAAGGTTTAAGGATACAAAGGGATATAGGGATTTAGGGACAGAGAAATCGATTTTGTTGTATATTATGTAGTGACTACTCTCGATTTTTTTTTATTACTCTCGATTCGATCTATTACTGGCTATTTTTATCAAATCAAATTCCCATGGAAAATTAAATTACGAAATCCGAATTGAATTCACGGGGAACAGCTTGTAAAACATAAAGTCGTATTGTAAACATCCTCCTTTTTGAAGTCGATTAAAAAATAATGAGTCGTGCTCCTAACAGCGACATTCCACTCACGGCCTACTTTAGCGCGAGCTGACAACAATACTCCTGCTTAGCCATTGTAAACGCTTGACTGTCAGCTACATAAATAAGGTACCGAAAAAATAAAAAATAAATGAAAATGGGAGTAAATTAAATTGGTATTTATTTTAAATATACGGTCTGCCGGTTTGTGAACTCAGTTCAACATTAAACCTATTTACTTCTACCTCCATGGTGCCGAATTTATCACACCACCTTTTGTAAAAACTCAAACTCGTAACCTTTTTGGTATTCTTTTCCTTTAATTTATCTGAGTCTGTTTAATGAATTGGTTTCCAAAAGCACTATCATAGATATTTTCGATTCTAATAGTAACAAATTAAAAAATGCGTAATCAGATTGATTTACGAACACCGTAAATCAATCTGATTTTTTTACAATAACTTTTATATTTTCTGTCCAATTTCTGTTTGTAATTGATTCTTTTTGTTCTTCATGTGTGTTCTCTTCCTAATTACGTGTGTTCTCTTCCTAATTACTATTTCTCTTTTTTGTTATATTAAATTTAACTTGCCTTTCATTTTTTTAATTGTTTTCATGTTGCATATTTGGGTAAAATCTAGTTCGGAATGTAATAACAATGTTCATACTGTTTTTATAAGGATTTCACTGTGTTTTGTGAACTAAGAAATAAAATGAAATAACATAAAAAATTTGCGCGTTGCGCGCCATTTAGACATTTCCTCACTGAGCTGGGATGGAAAGTTAAGTGTTTCACTCGAGTGCAAAGGTTTTTTTACCTCGTGCTTGTACTCTTGTATAACAAATAACTATTTTCTCACAACTTTTAGAAGGTCCTTCTATTGATATTGGAATGCTTTAAAAGTATTATTCATATTAAAAGGTCTGACTAATGCACGTCGCTAAAACAGTTGGGTCGGCAGATGTATGGAGCCTTGCCATTTTTCTTTGAATTCGGTTGTTTAGTTTCCAAGTGAAGGAATCATAAATAACAGTTTACGGCCATCCGCGATGCAGGAGGTTCAATTCCCGCCTGACAAAATGAAAAACAAAATACAAAGCAAGTGGTTTAATAGGATAATAGTTCAGTAGAATTCTTTATTAACAACGAAAATTACAAGCAAGGACTAGAAAAATTACAACTAGTATTTACAATTAAAACCATTGGGCTAACTGCAGATGGTTGCAAACAGTCCAAAGGTAGCTCATTTGATCCAGTGGTTTAATTATAAATTATTTTTTAATTAAAAGACTTATTTACTAATACACTCAAACCTTACCCCGTGGATGTAAAGGCCTATGAAAGTAAAGTTAGAAGCTAGTTAAAAGCTAGAAAAAGCTACTTTTTACGGTTTTCTGTTCATTAATTTCAACAGCTGACTGTACCCAGCCCACCTATTGTGAAAATGCGTAGCATTCGCGGAATAAAATATAATGGTAACCCAACTTTGTAATAAAAGCTTAAAAGTGCACGAGTCAAATTTGGCTCAAAATTTCAACTGACTCCAAGAAAAAGAAACGGTGCTCCATTCTACTTTGCGTGTTAGAGCCAAATTTATTTCTGGGTGAACCGATTTTGTTCATTATTTCTTTTTTAAACTTCCATATTTAGTATATTTATAAAATAAAGAAATAGAATTTTACTGAAGTATAGGATCTTCCTAATTAACAACATCATTGAGAACTGCAAATATTGAGTAGCCGTTGTACAGGGCCTGAAAAAATAGAAACGGTTTTTTACTAATTAAGTCCACTGTCTATATCTGTACATTAGGTAATTAGGTGTCCATTCACAAGTTATCTGGAATAAATAGCTCTGCGAAAAGGACACCTATTGTGCAACATAGTAAAAGTTAGTTTTAAAGACTAGATGTTAAGGCGCTCAATAGAGATCAACTAGCGAAGTTGCTCTTGGGGACCACCAAAGTCTATTTTCGTTTCTCTTCGTAAACTAGACAAAATACAACTACTACATATGCATTAAAAAGAGCAGGATTTAAATAACTATACAGTGACCTTAAATTTGTAGGGAGTTTTCTTCTCAGGTTGAAGGAAAATCGTATGAAAATCATAATAAAAAGATTAAAAACAATGCTAGCATTGATTTATTTTAAGGATTGTGTAAGACAAAATTTAAAAAAAAAATGTGAACATGTAAGATTACTAGCGACCCGCCCCGGCTTCGCACGGTTTTATTATACGTATAAACCTTCCTCTTGAATAACTCTATCTATTAAAAAAATTGCATCAAAATCCGTAACGTAGTTTTAAAGATTTTAGCAGTCAAAGGGACAAAGGGAAATAGGGACAGAAAATGTGACTTTGTTTTATACTATGTAGTGATTACTAACGAATTCTACATGGACAAAGTAGGGGGGTACTTACGTTAGCGTAGTTCTGTATATCAACCAGGGCGAAGCCTCCAGCGCTCATTTTCAGCTGCCGCTGTGCGACGGTGATGATGATACTTACGTTAGCGTAGTTCTGTATATCAACCAGGGCGAAGCCTCCAGCGGTCATCTTCAGCTGGCGCTGTGCGACGGTGATGATGATACTTACGTTAGCGTAGTTCTGTATATCAACCAGGGCGAAGCCTCCAGCGCTCATCTTCAGCTGGCGCTGTGCGACGGAGATGATGAGCAGCACCGTCCTCTGTAACTCCACCGGCCATGAGGTCCATTCAGAGTCGTAGGCCGCTTGGGCTATGTCCAGGCTCTGTCATTATTTTTAAAAGGAAATTAGAACTAATTGCTATAGACTTAGGTACTAATTTTATAAACGCGTAAGTTTATATGGGTGTATGGATGTTTTTAAATCTATCACGTAAAAACAACAGAACGGATCGGCCTGACTGATCATAGCAATGGTTTTGCAGACAATATGTAGATATAAATAAATAAATAATTCCGGACAGTCCACACAGCATCATCTAGCCCCAAGCTAAGCAGAGCTTGTGTTATATGTTTTTATAACAAAATTCGTAATTAGATGCGAGGAAAGACCGGAACTCGGAATAATATCTACCTATCTTTCTTCTAGGAAGTTAGGTAATAATCAATAATCAATAATCAATATCTTTATTTCTTTAGGCTTACAAAATAAGCACTTAGACAAGTCAAATTTAATTCGCCTCAATTTTTTGTCCACTAGTGGAAGAGGCGAAATAGAAACCACTAGCATGTGTAAAACTTATATGTCTAATACATGTTTGCCTTATAAATAATTACATACTATTGTCGATGTGGAACTGAGCGACATCTGGCCAAGCACTAACGTCATTGATGTAATCATTTATGGAGTAATATGCCTTCTTGATAAGATTTAGTTTTATGTACTGTTTAAATCTACGAATAGAAAGTTCAGTTGCTTCAGATGGAAGCTTATTATAGAAGCGCACACAATTACCCATAAATGATTTCCCCAGTTTTCGTAATCTAAATGAAGGAATGTGTAATTTGTTCTTGTTTCGTGTATTTCTATTGTGAACATCACAATTATTCAAAAAGTTACTCTTGTTTTTGTGTGTATACATTAAATTTTCATAAATATATTGCGAAATTACAGTTAAAATATTTATTTCTTTAAATAATTCCCTCAATGAGTCACGTGGCTTTAATTTATAAATTGCACGCACCGCCCTTTTTTGAAGAACAAAGATAGTCTGAATATCAGCTGCCTGTCCCCAAAGCAAAATACCATAGGACATAATACTATGGAAGTAACTATAATAAACTAACCTAGCTGTGTCCTGATCAGTGAGATGTCTAATTGTTCTCACTGCATAGGCTGCTGAACTAAGCCTACCCGCGAGAGCATCAATTTGCGGTTGCCATTGAAGAGTTGAATCAATATGCAACCCCAAAAATACAGTAGAGTCTACGAAGTGAACAATCTCATTATTTAACATGATTTGAGTTGGGAGTTCTCTAACATTTGGTAACATGAATTTTATACATTTTGTTTTTTTAGCATTAAGTAAGAGGTTATTGGCGGTAAACCAATTTAGTATCTTTGACAGCGAATTATTTACATCGTCAAAATTAATTTTATTTCTGTCAACTTTAAAAATTTGTGAAGTATCATCAGCAAATAAAACTATATCATAAAGGTCTTTTGCTAAAAAGGGGAGATCATTTACATATACTAAAAATAAAAAGGGACCTAATATAGATCCTTGGGGGACGCCTAATTCAATTTTTGAGCCCGTAGATCTTTCTTTACCAACGTCTACTTTTTGAACTCTATCAGATAAATATGATTGCATAAGATCCAGTGCCTTGTTGTTTATTCCATAGTGTTTCAGTTTCTCAATTAATGTACTATGATCTACACAGTCAAAAGCCTTAGAAAGGTCACAGAATACACCAATAGCGTTTTTGGCTTTATCCCAGGCCTCCAATATATGCCTTAATAGAACTGTACCAGCATCCGTTGTCGATCTACCCTTGGAGAAGCCAAATTGGTTTTCATGAAATAACCTATTAAGGTTGAAGTGAGAAGTTAACTGGGTGAGAATAATTTTTTCAAAAACTTTACTCATTGCAGGAAGTATTGCAAATGGTCTGTAATTGGCCGGATCAGTGTGGCTACCAGATTTATAAAGAGGAACTAACTTACTATATTTCATGAGATCAGGAAAAACTCCTGCGTCGATACAACTATTGAAAATATAGGCCAAACAAGGAGCCATTTCCTTAACAATTGAACTTAATACTTTTGTTGATATACCCCAGAGATCCTCAGTATTTTTAATGTTAATGGACTTAAAGATTTTCACTACATAATCAGCATTTACATAACTAAAGATAAAACTCTCATTACATCTAGCAACTGAAGATTCTAAAAATTTAACAGCCATTGATGCTGAGGAGTTTAGAGACTGGGTAACAACTTTAGGAATAGCAGAAAAGAATGCATCAAAAGCATTGGCAATATCTTTTTCATGTATAAGAATTGAATTATTAATTTTTAACCTTATTTCTTTATAACGTGGCTTTGATTTACCTGTTTCGTTATTTATTAGTCTCCATGTTGCTTGTACGCGTAGTAGTTCCGTGCGCGTTGTAGTTCCGTGTACGCGCTCAACACGATCGGACGTGATCGGGTGCGCTGAGTTCGTTATCGCGTATTCCACATAGAAATTATGGCGAAATCAACACTGGACTCCCTAGAGAAGCTGTTGGCTAAACATCTCGCCCCAATTGAGCAAAAACTCTCCTCGGTAGTGACTCAATTGAAAATACTGGAAGACAAAATTGACAAATTGGAATCAAAAAATGCAATCGTAACTGACAAAGAGGGTAGACGCACTTCTACCATACCCCCGCCGAAGCAGAGAGCGAACACCGAACCGGCCGCCACCGCCCCTCTACAACAGGCAACGCAGAGCAACAACCGGTCCGCCCGCGCACACGTAGAGAAGGGACGCACGCGCACACCTACACCGCACGCTACCACCACCACCATTGCCGCGAAACGCTGCGCGAACGCGCGAGCTCCGACTCCGAGCCGCAGTCCGAGCGCGCCCGCGCCGGAGGACACAACTGCGCTCCTAGCGCCTACACATGACGTATGCCCTCCGCCGCCGCCGACGCCTGTCGAACAGCGCACTGCGGATAATACAAATGACAGTAGCCCTGGCTTAACTGTCCAGAATGACTGGAAAACTGTTAACCGCAGAACAAAAAAGCTGACCTCGCGCCGCAATGTAGTTACAGGAAACGGAACTATTGATAATGAATTGCAGACCGTCGAGCGCGTTAAGAAAATTCACGCTTGTTTCTTTAAACCTGAGACAACTACGGAATCAATTATATCGTACATGAATAAAAAGACTCCAAGTGACGGCTACAGCGCTGTGAAATTGAAACTAGCGCACAATCACTATTCGTCCTTCGCCATAACATTACCACGAAGTAAATTCGAATTATTCATGGCAGCTGAAAGCTGGCCACCGAGCACTGAAATAACCGAGTGGTTTCCGCGCAGCGCCGGGCCCGCGAAAGGCGTGCCCAACCACCCCAGACGTCAACGTCGCGGCCGCTCTACCACCGCCGCCGCCGCCGCCGACGCCGCCGCCGCAGACGACACCACCGCCGCCAGTCCAAGGAAGACCGATCGACGCAATCACGTTGTGTCATCTTAATATCCGTGGCCTGAGCAGCAAAACCAGAAGCCTTGAAGTGCTACTAACAGACGACTTAGCTTGTGACATTCTCGTAATAACAGAACATTTTCTTCGTAGTCATGAAATCGATTCTGTTACATTAAGTAACTACGATCTGTTATCGTCATATTGTAGACCGCGTATTGAGCGCGGTGGGAGCTGCATATTCGTAAGATCTGGAATTAAGGTTAGTAACTGTGTAGAATACTGTAACCTGGCTCGAGAGCAGATTCTCGACATTTGCGCCGTACATTTAAAAATCGAAAATATATTAATCGTAGGTATTTACCACTCGAATAAAACCAGCCACCCCGAATACCTTCTCCTATTCGAAAAACTATTACATAAGATTAATGAAGAAGGCTCGCTTGCGATAATAATGGGGGACACAAATATTAACACACTAGCAAACTCTCCTCTCTCAAAACAGCTCTCAGACATTCTCTCAAGCAATAACTTTACGCAATTGGTGGATTTCCCGACGCGTTTCCATGACGGCCAGGGTACACTGCTGGACCACGCCTACACCAACCTCCCCGCGGAGCGCGTACTTGGCATCACTGGAGTGAACCCGCACCTCAGCGATCACGAGGCTCAACGCCTGACGATAAAACGCGTCGCTGCGCCCCTGCCACTGTTTACGTTAAGGCGCAGTTTTGGCACTTCAAACCAAGTCAACTTCTTGACCGCCTTAGAGTCGGTCGATTGGAATGAAATAGTCGATTCTTCGTACCACGACTGCTGCGCCCTAGCCAATGCACTAGTAGCCAAGCTTACTGGTAAAATGAACATCTGTTTCCCCGTAAGAAAACTACCAGTACCCAAAAATAGCAATAGATGGATGGATTCAGACATATTAAATTTAAAATATTTTCTTTTTGATACATTAAGCCTACAAAGCCGCTTCCCTGACAATGAAGAAGTCGCTGAGTTTGCTAATAAACTAAATATAAAATATAACTTAGCACTAAAACATAAACGTACAGAATACTACTCAAAACAAATTCAAAAGGACCCTAATAAGTCAAAACGTATGTGGCAGGTAGTAAATGCAGAGCTGGGTCGCGGCAGGCGTGAACGGCTGGACTTTACGGACTGTATCCGAGATCGAAACGGCGGTACATTCAGTTCTAAGAAACTGCTGCTGGATGCGCTGAACGAAGAGTTCGTAACTGCTGCGAGTAAGTGCGGGGCGCCCCCCGCGGACGTCCTGCGCGCGGCGGCTACCATGTCCCTCGAGTTACAGGACTGCGATGCCTCTATATGGCTCCGACCAGTCACGTCAGACGAAGTAATGAAGATAGTTCACTTTCATATTGCTCCTAAAAAAAGCACCGACATATATAACCTGTCCCCTAGCATTATCAAATTAGCAACAAAATCTCTCGCCCCCGTAATTGCTCTAATGTGTAACTCTTGCTTTAAGCAAGGAAAATATCCCGAGGCACTTAAGAAAGTTAAAATTTGCCCTCTATGCAAGGGCAAAGGTAAGAAGTCGGACGCCAAATCTTACCGCCCAATTTCTATGGTCCCAGCTCTAGGTAAAATCCTAGAAGTCGGACTAAACCGTAGACTGCTTGAGTTTGTGTCCGACCGTAACATTCTCTCGGACAGACAGTACGCGTACCGACCGGGTCGAGCCACCACGGACCTGGTGCGGGAGGTGGTGTGGCGCGTGCTGAGCGCGCGCGAAGCTGGTCTGCGCGTGGCTTTGTTGTGCTGCGACCTATCGCGCGCGTTCGACACAGCTGACCACCCACTCGTCGCTAAGAAACTAGAGTTCTATGGTATCCGAGGCCCCGCGGTGTCTATAATGTCATCATTTTTGGCCAAGCGAACTCAAGCTGTCGTCGGAGATGGGGGTCGAGTGATGTCTTCGGAGCTTGAGAATTACATGGGAATTCCGCAGGGCTCGTGCTTATCGAACACCCTGTTTAGCTTGCTTCTCAACGATCTGCCCGCTGCAATCCAGGGCGCGGAAATCTACATGTATGCAGACGACGTTGCGGCTGTGATATCCGCGCCTACGGAAATCCAGCTGGAAAGTAGGCTAAACTCGGTGGTCGAACAATTAGGGGTATGGTTCAAGTTGAACGGCCTCGCACTGAACAGAGATAAGACCTGCTTCATCAACTTTAAGCTCAACGGCGGTAGACCAACCGCCCTCAAAGTCTACGCAGGAACCACAGGGCTAGAGCAGGTGCAAACAACAAAGCTGCTTGGTTTCCAGCTTGATAGTTCTCTCATATGGGACGCCCACATAGATGGTGTCTGCTCAAAACTTGGACGGGCTTCTTTTGCATTGCGCAGGCTGGCGAGCACTGCTACTCGCGATGTTGTGCGCTCCTGTTACTTCGCGACAGTCCACAGTACGCTGACCTATGGCGTGGAACTGTGGGCGACAGCCAGCGATGCCGAGCGTGCCTTCGTGATGCAGAAGAAGGCTATCCGAGCCATAGTAGGCATCCAGAACGACGAATCATGTAGAGAGTATTTTAAGGAACTGGGCATCTTGACACTACAATGTGAACTTATATACCAAGTAGCCTTGTTCACGCACGTAAACTTGCACCTGTTTCACCGCCGTGGAGTTAACGCAGAACGCGCTCTCCGCAGTAATAAACACCAGCACAGGCTGGTGACACCAACACATAGACTGAGCAAGTCGAAGAGATCGGTTTACATCTCGGGCCCGGCAGTCTACAACAGGCTACCAGATAATATCCGAAATGCAGCTTCCACCGCAGTGTTTAAGGGTCGTTTAAGGAAATGGTTGTTGGAGAAGGTTTTCTACAGCATGGGTGAATTCCTTAAATTACCCGAACTGTAGTAGAGCCCCCCAGTCAACTTATTAGCTAGTCCTAAGACGAAGAAGAAGATGTTTAAATTTTATATAATGCAATTTAAATTTAATTTTTAAATTATATCAAATATTATTAATTTATTTAGTACATAATTATAATTAATTATAGTTATGATTTACAACTGACGTGTAAAATGATATTTTTACTAATAAAATCTTGTATTCTTGTATTCTTGTATTCTTGTATTTTTACTAATAAAATCTTGTATTCTTGCTTTTACTTTATTAGACATTTATAATTATAATATTTATAATATAACATTTATTATATTATTTATAAGACATTTATAATATTTATAATATAACATTCTTTAAAAACAGGCATTTGGCTGTGTTGCAGACTTTCTTAAATGTTTTAGAATAGTTGGTTACATACAATAGAAACGCAGGATCATGTAACATAGTTTCTCTAGAAGCATAAAGGTCATAGAGTCTATTCCTACTTTTATAAATACCCGGAGTGGCCCAATCAACAAATCCGACCCTATCTCTCACTGTGCATAATTTAAGTTTGAATACTTCACTGTGTTCCTTGTGTATGACATTCAAAAGTGTGGAAAATAATTCATTGGGGTCATCAGAACAAGATATATTAGATACTGTTAGTTCTACTCTACTTTGAAAATTCTTAATACGGTTCTCTGTTATTGGCCTGCAGGTATATTTTTCTACATTATTTCTATCATTATAGCTAAAATTAACACTTTGACCATAATGGTCTGATTGGAAATGCCTAATTACTGCTTTGCTGGTTGGAGTTTGACTACAGTAAATATTATCTAAACAGGTGGCAGATGTTTGGGTTACCCTAGTGGGGTCATTAAAAAGATGTTGTAAACTAAAGCACTTGAATAAATTAAGCAATCTGTCTGCAAGGGGATTTGATAAAATATCTATATTAAAGTCACCGCAAACAATGAGATCCTTCCTACAAGTAAATACTTTCAGCAAAACTTCTTCCATAGTACATTCAAAAGCAACCTGATCTGCGTCAGGAGGGCGGTATACACACACAACGATATGTCGTTCCAATTCCACACAAGAAAGTTCAATAGTCCTCTCAATAGAAAGTTTTACAATATCTTTTCTTTCTTTACATTTACGACTATTTTTTACTAAAATAAGAGAGCCACCACGTATTGCAGCTTTTCTTTTATATGAACTTACAAAACAATAGTTATTATAAAAAGGCAGTAACTGATTCTTTACAATCCAGTGTTCTGTTACACACATAACATCTACATTTAAATGGTTCATAAATAATTCTAATTCTAGGATTTTGCTGGGTAAGCCTTGTATATTCTGATGGACTAAGTGAAACATGGCTTTTTGCTTTCCCATTGTCATCGCGGTCAGTTTAAATTTGAGTTTACTGACACTGTAGCTTTAATGCCCTCATTAGTACTATTACTAACTACATGTACAGGCTCGTCAGGTAACTGCGTTATACTACTTATAACGGGATCAAAAATATTGTATGCTAATAATTTAGCAATTATCTTTTTACATTGTTGGGTTAGGTCCACTGTGTCCCTAGTCAAAATAGTTTTACTAATAAAATTATTAGAATCAAAAAATAATACATCATTATGACGACATGTCATGTTGAAAATCAGCAAGTTATTTTTGAATAAATTGTCATTTTGTTTAAGTGTTAGTGACTTTGAGTAGGGGAAGGAGCAAATAATCAGTTTCCCCAGTCCATTCTCTACCTTTCCTAAGAGTACTTCAACAAGCCTAATCAACTGTGAACGTTTTACACAAGTTTCACCAAGCTGAACTATTAGGGTGGTGCTGTGATTTAGGGAGTTATCTTTCTGTATATAATCGGTAATTCTATTTATGTTACAATGTGGATAACAATTATTTACAACATTTTGTAAAAGAAGGTCACGCAGTTTTATTCCCATCCCAGCACCCAACTTATCTGAATATATAACAGTCTTCCTAGTATTTTGATTGTCTAAATCTAAATCCTTAACTGAAGACGGTGCAGCTTGAACTGGACCCTCATTGGGTACAATCGGTGCTTTATGGCTACCACAGTGGGCCCCGTGCGAAGGCAATGGCGGCGCCGCCAGGAACGCAGATGGAGACTTCAGCGGTGATGGGGGCACAAGCTTCACAGCATCTTCCGTTAAAGTTAAAGTGCTACAGTATATGGTGGCCATCTCAAGATCAGTTTGCGTGCAATTATGCCGTACTTCAACATATGTACTCTCATTATTTAAAATATCCTGCATCTTGAGAATGCGTTCTTGTGCATCTTCTTGGGCTTGTTTATAATTACTGGACACATCATGAAGTGCTCTTTCTAAAGTTTTTATTTTATCAGCCATATAGTCTAGATCTTTTGAGTTCCGTCCTATTAAATTATAGCAGGAGTCTAACTCTATTTGCAAGTTACATTTGCACTTTTCCTTGCTCAGTTTAGCATTATTAAGAAGCTGTTTTTGTTTCTTGATTTTTTTTTCTGACTTCCTTATGAAGTGGTTTAATTTGACATACTTTTTAATTTTACTTCTCCCTTTTATGAGAGGCATTTGACTGTGACCATGGCTACATGGTGTAATAATATCCACATTCGACATGTTTGGATCAATTTTACTAAGCTCTGTTTGCAGATCTGTACTATAGAAACATGTTGCGGAAGGCAAGGGCTTGTACTCTAAGTTTTCAAGTCTTATTCTACACTCTGTAAGCTCTTGCTGTAGGTCTTTGTTTTGCTGCAACACCAGTTCATATGATTCATAGCAATTGTCGACGGAACGCAGGCATGCATTTAAACGGTCCACTTCTGAGACTGCATCTTCGTGATGCGCATGGAGTTGAGCGAGTTGGCCCTTGAGGGATTGGATCTTGCCAAGGTTAGCCAGGAACTCAGCTTCACTATCCTCCTGCTCTCGAAGCAGCCTGTCACGGTCTTCATTCGCTTCCTTGAGCTGGGCTGTAGCGAGCTTCAGCTTAGCCTCCAGGTCACATGCCTTTCTGGTCATCATTTTGGGTGGATCCCTGAAAAATAGCAGTACACAGTGAGCTTCTAGAAGAAGAATAAGTGAAGAAATTAAATGTTGAAATTGAAATTGACAGGTAATGAGAGCTGGTTCTTTCAAGGACACCCTCTGTTAGGTAAGAACCAAGTTGAGGTTTGATGGGTCTTGAAAAACCCAGTGACCTATGGTAAAAGAAACCAGTAGAAGTATGAGAGGGAGGATTGAGGAGGAATAATAAAAATAGTTGGGACCAAGGGGATTGCTAAAACATTTACTGATGTCAATATAATTATTTGCAGTTTAATTGAGACTTATTCAGAAAAAAAAAACTAAGTTTATTCTATAATAAAAAGGTAGTTTTTGCAAAAGAAAAAAGAAACTTTAAATAACAAAACAATGAAAGTGCATTTACCACTACGGGGGAGGTTATTTGTACTACCTGTTCTGTATAGTTTATTATGCTGTATTGTAAGTGTAGTGTTGTCTGGGGCTAAATGTTTCGTCATACAACTCAACTTCCACAATTTGTCAAGCTAAGAGAGATAGAAACGAGCCTGTGTGATTTGTGACGAGACTCACAGAGTGAGCAAGTGTACCTATCTGTTGGTAGAACTGTGAAGTGTGGGTTAGTATTTAGTATGATATTTGAAAGACAATACTCCCCAAGATAAGTGATGTTACTCTGGTACAATCTCCGTCCAAATGTTATCTCAAATCTTCGTTCACTGTCGCTGAGAATCGTTCGATTCGATCAAGCGCCAGTTATCATCATCCGTTGACGAAAGTGAATGTGATGATTTGCCCAGTATTGTATGATGTTTAGAAGCTGGATTCATGGATTTATTTACTCGAAATACGAACACTTAGCCGTTGACAGTTTGGTTTGGTTGTAAGAAACCGTTAACACTTTTACGGCACTTTATCACAATTCTCGTTGATATTTACATATATATTTCACTTGCATGTAAGCACATCGGTAATAATTAATGTTATTTACACTTATTTTCTAGATATTTCAGCTTTAAACTATTTTTTACATAAAATAAAATTTTATCATCTGATTGACACGTCTAGACGTCAGTGTTGCCACAAGGCCTAGTCCAGTGGCCTAGGTAACACTCTGCAATCGCATTGCATCCAATTTGAATCCGGAAACTTCCGAATTGGAACAGAATATTGATGGACCAAATAAACCGTCCTATTTTGTTAAGCTAATCGCTTCACTTGGTATCGTCACAAAATGGCACATTATGGTATTCTATCTTTCTCAGACGAAGGAAACCACACATATTGGGAATCGGGTGAAAAGTGGCAAGATTAAAACTATTCTATCAATATATCCGTGCAAATAACAGCACTGATTAGAGTTTTTCCAAGGCTCAATTCTGCTAACCAATCGTTTTACTATGACAATAACGTCGCTGAATTGACACGTAGAAAATTCTGAGACGAAAAGTAATAGACAGTGCGTGCAGTGCATTTGATGAAGAAGATATTGAAGAATAGTTGACCTGACCACTTTTGAACATCAAAATGTGTCATTCTGTGACAATACCATTTTCAGAGTGAAACAATTAGTTTAGCAGAATAGGACCCCAGGTTCAGTAATATTACCAACTGCTCGCTATAAAAAATAATTGAACATTCCTACATAATAGAACGTAGTTTTCTAACCTGCAAGATTAAATCGTTCCCGAGAGAGCAATAAATGAACGCATTTACAAGCGCTATGCCCAGGTATAACGCGAATCCGAAAATTGCAGATATTTGATCTTTGGTTACCTGAAAATAAAGTTCAAGTTTAAAACTCTTGCAAAAAAAGCCCCAAGTTTGGATTGACAATAGTTTCGAGACGTCATCGTGACGTTTAGTTGTTTTATGGTATTTGGTACAGCGCCTCTGTACCAAATACCATACCTTGAAATGGAACTACGTAGGTACACAAACCTTAAGATACAAAGGAACAAGCAACTTAGCGAGTAAAGAAAAAGAAAAAAAAAAGAAAAAAGCTATTTGTTTGAGATAACTCTCAGCCCAAACCTTCGAGGCTACAAAGCTGAAATTTGCAGGGTAGGTATGGACCTTTTACTAAACAGACATTTCATACGAAGATTTATGGAAATTCCATCGCTAAGGGGGTATAATATAATTAAAGTGTGAGTTTGCATGTTTGGGTGTATGTATGTTTGTTACTCATTCACGCAAAAAGGATGTAGTAGTAATAGTAGTGTAGTAGTGATTATGTTGTAAACATCTTTATTAACAACGAAAATTACAAGCAAAGGAATAGAAAAATTACAACTAGTATTTACAATTGAAACCATTGAGCTAACTGCAGACGGTTGCAAACAGTCTAAAGGTAGCTCAATTGATCCATAATTATGTTGTAGTTTCATTTTATCTATTTTAGGAAGAGTTACGAAGACCAAGTTTGTTGACCACCAAGAGCAACTTTGTATCTCTTCCTAAACTAGGCAAAATAAAACTACTACAGATGAATTAAAAAAGTATTAGGTATAACAAACTGAACTTGTGAATTTTTGAAACTCCTTTGTTTAATGTAATTTTATGTGATAAATAAGTGGTGGCGCTAGTGTACCTGCTATTTGCGCCTTAATTGCAATTTTAAATAATGTATAAGCGAAGATTTGAACGCCTGAATGGCAGAATTTAGCGATCTAAAATAAAACTATAACTGACTGTAAAACTACCTGATACACAAATCAACAAAAAATGAAAATAGAAAAACTTGAGTGATAGTAGAACTAAGAGGGACCGGCATACTTACAGTGGTGACCAGAACTGCGTTGATGCATAACTCCAGAGTGACAGAGAAGTTTTGTATTAGGAAATAGTCTTTGAACAATATTTCCATGGAATTTGCATACCTACAAAATTACAAGAAATAGTAAATTGTACCTAGGCGCAGCGCATCAGCATTGTCACACAGCGTGATGCAGCCAGTGTCTTGGGGACGCGATGACGACTAGTATTTACATTTGACATGGATCAGTTGAGCTACCTTTAGACTGTTTGCAACCGTCTGCAGTTATCTCAATTGTTTTAATTATATACTAGTTTTAATTTTTCTATTCCTCGATTGTAATTTTCGGTGTATATATTAGCATGTTGAATTGGCGGTGGGCTTCAACCGCTTGCCGAAATTAAAGTTGAATGTAGACAGCGACTTGGTAAACGTAGTATAGGTTCTGTGGTTTGATCGGATGATGAAGTGCGAAAGACTGTTGATAATGCGATCTTTTTACTTGTTCTAATGCTGTCCGAAATAAATGACTTTATTATTATTAATTCTGGATGCGGCAACATAGACTCCATGTCTTCAGCTTGCCGCATCCAGTTCCACTTTGACTCTTATATTTGGAGGCCTATAGCCAGCAGTTAACGATGAGGACTAATTAAAGAAAAAAAACGTAAAGGTTGTTTAAATTCAATTATTTTACGTCCTACATTTAATTCTATTCTGTTTGGTGTACCAATAAATAAATATGACATAACTTGTAATACTTCCTATATTAGGTAAGATACCTATTCTACGAAAATAGAGCTGCATTTTTATTTATTTAATGGATGATCCTAGCCAAGTCACGAGTGGAAAGCACTTTATTAATAAATATACATGTATTTGACACATAAATTACACTTATTTTTTATAGTACGGTAGTCATTTAGTTAGTTAACAGTTATTTCGCACTACCTCTATCGGACTAAAAATGTTAGAGAAAAACAACTACGAGTATACGAGTATCTTATTTATATCAATTTTTAATAGTCTAAAAAATAACTTGTTTAGGTGATTATTTTATAAAGTAATAAAGTTATTGATTTCTGAGCCATTAAGTACTGGCCTCTCGCTTCTTCCAGCTTTCTCAATCCAGTGTTTTGTGTATCCAAATAGCTTACCTTACCAACCGAATATGTTTCCTCACAATTTTCTTCAACTCATCTCTCATTGGTTTTTCATTCCCCTTCGTGTACTTCAGCCCTCGAATCCTCTTTTGCAAATCTTCCAGTTGATCGCATAAATATAACAAAAGACTGCAGATCATACCTTCCATTGCCATAGCCCTTAATATGAACGGCACTGCGTATACTAAAAACAATACTTGAGCTGACAGCAACAGGTTCATCTTACTCTTATATGGGTCAAAGGGCATCCAAGCTTCAATAGTCATTTCATTATTAATTAACCCTATCAAACTGAAAGTCGTTATTCCCGTAGCAGTAAGACATGTTACCGTAGTAAGTAGTTTAATCATGTTGTCTCTAGTTTTGTCGGTTACTTTGTCGCCAGACGAGACGATATCGTCGAGTAAAAGCTTAATTTTGTCCCGTTTGATGCTAAAAGTGATGACTTTGAAGAAGAAGTTGTATGAGACGACGCTTTTGTCGATTTGAGAGAGAAATTTGATGATATCTGTGCAACGAACTGTGCTGATCCCTGTTATGATGAAGAAAATGATCATGAATGCAGTGAGAGTGTGTTCGTAGGCTTTATACAATAACAACTGAAACCCTGTAAGGTTTTCATCAGGCCATAGCCCAGACAGAAACAACATCTTTAAATTGCACTCAAAGAAGTCTTCGGTGACGAGAAAACGTTTGATAAAAGTGAGAACCATTTTGCCACTGATATGAAGTAAGCTGATTGAAATCAGAATTACCAGCAAATTATGGTCAAAGTTAACCAGCAAATTATAGTTAGAAATATGGATGTGGAAACTGTCGATTCATGGGTTCAACTTATCGATGAAATTGAAAAGTCAAACTAAATGGTTTTATTTGTTTTAAAACTTATGTTGAGTTTTGATAATTATTTAGGAGCAATCGATTAGGAAAGATCAACTGGAGATCGATAAATATTCATTTAATTAAAGACCTTGCTTGCTAATAAATTAAGAAAACATAAGGTGATTAAATTGTAAGCCAGAATATATTGTTACTTGTTTGCATTTATTTCATTATTGCGGTTTACAAACCTGAGCCCGAATTCCACTAAATAAATCTCTTCACCATTTAGATAGTATCGTGTCAAAATGACAGTATAACACTCATTTTGGTATTCTACTATCACAAACTTTTTGAGATTCATTCATAGCTGTGACGATTACGTGTATGACTACCAATTTGATATTTGATATTCTTATTATGAAAGTCTCTTCAAGCTCAAAAAATAGTAGAATACCAAATGCACAAACGTCATTAATTTTAGGCATCTTGTTAGTTGGCGCTATTGAGACCTTTGTTTTGAAATTAGTGGAATTCGGTCTCTGTTTTAATGCTTTTCAAACATTTTGAGTATTATAACTTTTCTAGTACTTCACTATCAAATCGAACCAAGTTATATGTGTAGGCTTAACTCAAGCCTAACTACATAATGTGATGATAGTACCAAACTAATGTAGTAATCGCATAACTTAGAAAACTAAGTCTAAACTGCAGTGTAACTATTGGGTCCCTGATGGAACTTCCTTGCAGTTAAAGTTTTAAATTACTTAATTTTACAGTAGATTTTACCTTGCTTAACGGTTATTTAGAGTTAGATATAAAACCAATAAGATCTGATGTATATAAATAAATAAATAAAATTAACAATACTGGACAATTTTGCAAGTTTTTTTACGTTTTTATGTTATTTTTAAGGGCGCAATCTTCTCGTATTTTGGTTAGAGGCATATGTGTATCAACATTAACTGAGATGACTTTATAAGTAGGCTTTGTGAGGAGGTAAATAAATAAAATATGTTGAAATACTATGTTTTCTATGAATACTAAAATATCTACTTAGCTTTATACTAGTATCTAGATCAGCTAGATACATATTATTTCACACATTAGCTACATAATGTATCTTACATATTTCGGTCATCTAGTACCCGTACGTAGTGTGTGAAACGTCCAGAATTATTTTATTATGTAGGTACCTAACTAGAACCTACTATCACTACATAGTATAAAACAAAGTCGCTTTATTTATGTTGTGCCTAGGAGGCGGGCGATGAGGTCGCTCCACAGTTTTAACTTTTGCGGCCTCATCGTTCATTGTTGTACCCTTAGTCCAGTCATTGCCACAAAAGCCTGCCCAAAGACAGAGCGGACTAGCCCTGCCCAGTGTTGTAACTGCAAAGGTGATCACCCTGCAAACTATAGGCAGTGTCCCGCCCGAGTTGAATACCTGCAGCGCATGACCCAAAAGAGGAAACCTCAAAGCAGTCAAACCAATCCGATCCCACTGGTTGAAAACAGACGTTCAGCATCCCGCGTACAGCTAGCTAGTCAGGCACGCGGCCGGCCGAGTAGCTCTGCCTCCGCTACATCGAATAAATCCTACAGTGAACTGGCAACTCCGTTGGATATACCAAAAGGTCAAGACGCAGCTACAAATGAAATACTGCATATATTAAATACTATCAAGCGTATTAAACATGAGTTCCAGGCATGCACTAACATGATGGACAAAGTAATCCTTGTCCTACAGAATCTCGGTCAATATGTTTAATACAAACGAATTACGCCTATTATATTGGAATGCGGACGGCATACGTTGTAAACTTGCTGAACTTGCGGACCTAGCAGTCGGTGATTTATCGGCAGACGTTATTGCGATTTCTGAAACAAGACTAGGTAATCAAGTTTCCCTTGAATTGCCAGGTTATTCATGTTACCGTCAAGACAAGCTAGGATCCCGAGGTCAGGGCGTAGCTATATTTGTCAGGATCGATATACCTCATTCTCAAATACTTGCTCCCAAAACGCTACACTTGGAAGCAGTAGGCATAAAAATTAACATATCCGGTCATACTAATGTGATTTTTTCAATTTACCAATCCCCGAACTTAAAACTTTTGAAAAATGACCTAGATGTGTTACTTAACTGTGAAAGGCACGTTCTGCTAGTAGGTGACTTTAATGCTAGACATCCACATTGGTGTAAATTCAGCAAAGTCAACCCCCACGGCAATGTCTTATTCAAGCACATGTTGAAAAACCACTTTGCCATTCACGCTCCGCCTAATCCTACATTGGTACATTATAATGTAAATCATCAACCATCTACCCCAGACATAGTGATTGCTTCTAACGTTAATTCGGTATCCAGTATAGCTACCATGCCTGCTCTCTCGTCAAACCACTTACCAGTTTTTGTCAAATAAAATAAAGGGTAAATGGGTCATTTCAACGTCAAATTCCGAAGCACTTTAATTATAATCAGGCCAACTGGTCTTTATTCCGTTCATATTTAAATGATAATATATCTCTTTCGAGTAGGGTAATTGAATCTGCGGAATCCATTGATCGGGAAGTGACGTCGCTTACTGGCAGCTTAATTAACGCTAGAGACAAATCCGTACCTGTATCTAACTTTAATCAGGGGTCCAAACCGTTACCCAAATTTATTAAGAAGTTAATAAAACGAAAAAACGCCCTACGCTATCGCGAACTTCATGCTACCGATACAAATATCATTAGGAATTTTAGGACACAAATAAATGCTCTTCAAGCAAGAATTAAATCAGTAGTCAGAGTCCAGAACGATAAAACCTGGAACATTAAACTGTCAAAAGCCGAAAAGAATCCTTCTGATCTTTGGCGAATTACAAAATCACTGAAAAGAAATACAACCGTAATACCACCTTTAACGATGTCGGATAACAACGTAACAACTTCCGTTAAACAGCAATGTAATGAACTAGCTACGGCTTTTACTGGAAATATGAGTTTAACGATAGACTGGAACGATGATAACATCAAATCCACTGTAGAAAAGTCTGTCAATAGCTTAGAAAATTCTGCCTATAGTAATCTACTAATACTTGCAACCCCACACGAAATAAGAAAACATATTCGGACTCTTAAGAACAGCAAAAGTCCAGGAGACGACAACGTTCATAATATGATGCTTAAAAATATGCCTCAAAAGTGCCTCATTCTCCTAACAAAAATAATCAATTCATGTTTAAAATTTCATTACTTTCCACTTTCTTGGAAAGTAGCTAAAATAATAGCTCTTCCTAAACCTGGTAAAAATCATAGTTATGCTGCTAACTATCGTCCTATTAGTTTGTTATCGACACTCGGCAAATTGTTCGAGTGCGTTATCTATGATCGTTTACTCAGTTCACTAGACAAAAGGTTCATCAATGAACAATTTGGATTCCGTCGTTCTCACTCCACTATCCAACAACTCGCACGAGTAAGTGAGCACGTATCTCATAATCTAAACATGAAATTATCTACAGGCATGTTTCTATTGGACATTGAAAAAGCCTTCGACACGGTGTGGCACGATTAGAGGATTCGATTCCGGGATCCCGGGATTCGGGATCCCGGGATCCCGGCCCATGTTCGATCCCGGAATTTTCGGGATTGAGAAAAATACTATAATAATCTTTAATAAAAAATGAATAAAAAATAAATAAAAAATGAAGCGCGTTAATTTAAGAATCAAAAGACAATATTACAAACTTAAAATTATACCAATTGCTTATCGGCACCATTAAAAATAACAAAAGTCTGATCATGTCGGTTGACATCGGTTTGGTTTTATTTTTAAATTATGATTACTAAAAACAGGAATAATTATTCCTGCATTTTGTTATCAGAATATGCACTTTTTATATACAAATAATACCATTTAAAATACCATGTACCTGTTCAAAAAAAAAGCATTCCTTAAACAAGTAATCAATCGCATCCTCGGTCGCATCGTGGTCAAAATTGATCTAAAATTACTTTTTGTCGATAATCACGATTTGCTTTTTAGTTAAAACAATACGTTTAATGATCAATAAACTTTGTTTTTACTGTCTGATAACTAGGGATTAGATATTCGGTTGCTTATTTACTTAAAGGTGGGGCAAAGACACAAAAAGGAGCTTTTAAACCAACTTTTTCAGGAATCCTGATGAATTACCACTAATTCTTAACTTCCAAAATTACTGCCCCGGAAATATCGATTTAAGTGAAAAACGCGTCATAAAAAGTGTGTTTTATATTTGATTGACCTATAAATAAAATGCCAGCGAAAATAAATAACACTCGATATTTTGGGATTCATCGGAATTTATATGAATTCCCTAAAAAAAGATTTAAGAGTTGTTTGGTTTTAATAGCTCACGTTGTGTCGTCGCTCAAAGTTATGGTAAATAAGCGCCCGAATATCCGATCACTGCCGATAACGTTACCATTATGTGGTTAATTAAATTAGTATTTTGTACGTATCTACCAAGGAAAAGTAAACATAAAAAAATATATTTTTAAATTTTTGTCTAGGGTGCAGAGGGGCAATTCTGTACAAAAGAAATCAGTCAAAATTTTAAACAATCGTTGTATTCTCCGTGATTGAGTTTCGTGAATTCTGGCAAATTGGTGCTAACTAATCTTTATCTGAATTCTTCTTAATAGTGTTCATATATAAGAAAATGCTGAAATTAATGGTGAACTATATAACTTATTAGACAAAAAACTGGAAAATGCCCGAATTGCCCCTAAGCGGGGCTTTTCTGACAGGTGTTAATATTATTTGATCCTATGATGCTATAATAGTAAAACTAGAAGCTTTACAAACTGGACAAGTCAGTACATCCACATTTGAGTCTTCTAAACTCCTGAGAGGGTTCAGTTTCTAGAAAAAAAGATTTAAAAGATTTTTTATTTTTTCACGCGGGGTAATTCGGACACCACGTTTGTGTCTCCCATACATGCTAGTGTTGAGTCTCTGACTATCGTCATCGATAATAACGAACTCGGTAAAAGAAGTGGATATTTATTATATTAGTTTTTGAAAGTAAGAAGGAAAGGATTGTTGTTTTCATGTTAAGCAAAAACAACATGTTTTTATCCATTAATTTACTTATTTAGGTAGGTAGTATAAGCAAACTTGATTATATTAACTGAATATAAGTATTCAGATAGAGCAGGGGTTCCCAATTTTATTTGGCTACGGATCCCTAATTGATCGTATTTTTTTTGGCGGAACCCTAGCTGGCTGTTTTGATAACTCAAGTGTTTACGTATTTTGAATAAACAATACAATACAAAATACTTTATTGTACACCAGATATAGAACATTATGAAAGACATTACATGTGACAAGTAAAATGGGCGGCCTTATCGCTCAGAAGCGATCTCTTCCAGGCAACTTTTGGATGGAAAGAATTATGTGAATTAAAGAAAGGCAGGGGTTGTACCAAGGATAGAGCTACAATAATTATGAACATAAAAGGAATATTTAAAGATAAATAAATGTTAAATATAATATATTTATTGTCGTAGAAACTGGTTTTGTGAAGTGGCATACTCAAAACCAGATTTTCTGACGACCGAAGGACACAGGGAGGATGAGAACTGTGGAGGAATTCAAAACGCTCCTTTAAATAGAAGGGAGTGACAGGGTTAAAGAGAATGTTATGAAGAAGAGAAAGGATATGGGAATTTCGACGAAAACGGACAGGAAGCCATTTTAGTTTTGTGCGGAACTCCGAAATATGATCATATTTGCGGAGACCAAACACAAAACGAATACACACGTTTTGGAGCCGTTCAACCTTATTAAGTTGCTCCTCAGTTCGAGGTAGCAAACGTCGGCATAGTAAAGAATAGGAAGAATGAGAGATTGGGCGAGCACAATTTTAGTGGCAGTAGGCAGGAAGTTACGAAGCCTTCTCAATGAAGCAGCGCAGGCGAATACCTTGCGACTAACCGCTTCCATTTGAGGGACCCAAGACATGTCACAATCCATAAAGATTCCAATATTTTTTACACTTCTGCTAAACGGAACTACAACGCTATTGAATTCTAATTGAGGGAGAGTGGACCAGTCGATTTTAGCAGAAGTGCGGTTATTATGAGTATTTTCCACGAACGTTTTATTTAAGTCTCGGTCAGACCGCGGAACCCCTGTGACTCTTCCACGGAACCCCAGGGTTCCGCGGACCACCTTTCCGGAATCGCTGAGATAGAGGACACTTTGACAAATTAAACATTTTCAATCACATAATGTCCTAAAGTGTCAGTATTTTTCTCAGTTGCCACGAGCTTGAATTTTTTTATCGACATTTACTCAGTGCCGGATTTATATTTTTTATGAGTGTAGGCCATTTTTTTCCGCTGCCCCATGTACATACCTCCCGGTAGATATACGAGGTTCGAATCCTGCAATTGGCAATAACATCTCTTTTAAGGAACTCAAAAATTAAGTAACAGCAATAAAAATTGCAAAATCACTCCAATTCAAACCAGTGAACGTGTTTGATTTTGATTGTCTGCTTTCGAGTGACCGTCCTCTGAAATCTGCCGCCCCCTAGGACGCTGCCGCCCCTAGGCCGCGGCCTATACGGCCTATTTAAAAATCCAGGACTGCATTTACTTCAATGCTGTGGACATCACTGGATTTTAACAACTTCATATAAAAACAGTCGGGCAATTTGGGCAGCCAACTCCGAAAAAATAACCTCCGATCACAATTTTGTAGGGCAATCATACCAGGCTCAATAACTTAAGAAAAACAAAGACTAGGAACGAAACAATTACATTAAAAGAATTTCCAGTTTAAAACAAGTATAATTAATTGCCTTGCCAAATCAGCTAAAAAACCACAAAAACCACTAAATTTTGTAAAATCTGAAGACCTTGTCACATGCGCACTCAAAATGTCGACTGTCAAAATGATGCTGTATATCGATCAGTTAACGCGGTAGCAATTCCTTCGATAGGTGATTGAATTAATTGTTGTTGCTCTACCCAAACATAGAGGTCCCTCTTGAGTAAAAGAAATAAGAAACAGAAATATGACAATGTGCCATAATACTCCCCCTGCCATAATTTCCCCTCTGCACCTTAATTAACTGAATAAATTAGTTTTTGTGATTTTAACTGATTATTACTTTGTTTTTGAAAGTAAATAGAAGCTGATTTTACTTTGATATTCTTACTTCGTCTACGATCCCGGGATTATCCCGGGATCTCGGGATCGCGTTTCACCAATCCCGAAATCCCGGGATTGAAAATAAAGACCGGGATCGAATCCTCTAGGCACGATGGACTTATTCATAAATTGCTGAGTAGTAACGTTGAAACTAGTTTAGTCAAACTCATACGATCATATCTCTCAGAACGTCAATTTAAAGTCTGCATTGGAGATGTATCGTCTGATCCCCACCCTGTTCCAGCTGGTGTCCCTCAGGGCTCAGTTTTGGGCCCGCTACTGTTTCTAGTTTACCTTAATGATATTCCTAAACAGCCTCGTACATACTTGGCATGCTTTGCTGATGATACAGCATCGTTCTCCTCTAGCAAAGACGAGGACCTCATTATCAGTAGACTACAACTATCTCTAGACTTACTAGCTGGCTATTTTCGGCAGTGGAAACTCAAACTGAACGAGTCTAAGACTGAAACCATATTTTTCACGCGTAAACGAAAACCACCCGATAAAAAACTAGTCATTAACAATCATCCAATCCCTTGGAAAAAATGTGTCAAATACCTTGGTGTTTACATGGACAATAAACTTAATTGGAGCCCGCACGTTGATTACCTGCGTAGCAAAGCTAATAAAGCCTTTGGAGCACTACGCCCTATCATGAATAGACGTAGCAACTTAAGCCCTAAAACGAAAATTAAAATCTACAGCACCTTAATTCGGCCCTGTATGACCTATGCTGCCCCAGTCTGGAGCAGCACCTGTCTCACTAACTACCGCAAAATGCAAGTTATGCAAAACCGAGCCTTTAAAATATCATATAATACCAAATTTCGCACAAATCTAACGAAACTGCACCAAGAAACTAATTTTCCTAAAATCAAGGATTTTATTCTGAGTCTCACTAGGACATTTTATTTGTTGCGCAACCACAACCATAAAAATGTCTTAATTTCCTCTTTAGGCAAATCTCGATCATCGAACCTCCCGTATATCGACACTTACAAACGTTACCGCTTGCCCCATCACTATGTCTTGGACGAGAACAATAGCAACTTGACTGCGTCATTGGTTAACCCGTTGGAGCCTACGCGCGACTGCTAATATATTTTTTTTTTTACCTGCACTACATATTTCGGTAATTAGATATGTTTTTCTTTTTATTACTGCCTGTAACTTTATATTTTTGGACTTACACCCTTTTTACCCCCTGAAATATCATAAAATAATTTCCCCTTATATTCTATTCCACATAATATTGTGTTTTTTTTTTTTTGGTAATACATGAAAATTACCACATCTTATACTTTAACTTCATAAATACGCAGTTAACAATAAAATCTATACTTCAATTTTATTTTACTATTAGTAGTCTATCATACTCCCGTATTAAATAAGTAAAATAGTAGGTACCTACGGCGCGGCATGCAACTGGTTAACTTGCAGTTAGTACGCGCTTGCTATTGTTGTCCGGGCGGGTCCCGTCCACTTCATGCTCTGTCCGCGGGTAGCGATAAAATGTATGCCGTTCGCAACTAGCTTATAAGTACCTTTAAATATTTTTTCGATTCTTAGAAAAGAAGGAATGAATTACTTATGTCTAAATATATAATTATATTTGTCGTTAATTAAGAACAACCTTATTTGTTTTGAAGGTTACTATGCTTGAACAACTTAGGTATTTATAAAAATGCGCGCTGTACAAAGTGCTCATACGACGTAACCGAAATTCTGTTTATAATTTTATATAATTATATTATTTAACTTACGGCTTATAAAGTGTTAGTAAATTATAAATAGCAATTTTGTCAAAAAACTTTAGAAGGCGCTTTTAGTCTATTGAGTTATTTTTAATCTTGTTATTAGTTAGGTTCTAAACAGTGTTTAGCTAATCTACGTACTTATGTAAAAAATGTGTTTAAATAAAGAACTTTTAAAAACAAAACAAAACAAAGTCCAGTCATTACGTCGGAAAAATCGGCTTCAAAAAGAAAGTGAACCGAGAAAGCCAAATTTTTGATATTACGTGGGGGTGGCTAGAAAAGCTTAAGTTCAAATTGTCGACCAAAATAACCTTGTGCAATTTCCGCCATCTTGAAAAAACCCTTAAATTCAGTTTTTTCATCATAACTCGGTTCCCCGTTGAGATACGAAAATTTTTATAGAATACTTTTTTGTAGCTTTTTTCACGATCTACAATTAAGGTCCTATACATTTTTCACGTATCGATCGTCGTTTTCGAGATATCGATCAAAAATATCGAAAATTTTTGGAGATTTTTTTTTATTTCGCTATTAACTTTTTAAGAAGATATCAAAAATGTTTGAAATAAGACTTGTAGAGCGTGTCCAGACCTACAAATTCGTTTTTTTATTTTTCATGTCCGACAAAAATTGCGACCTCCAGCGCGCCACAAAGTCGGCCCCAGCGCGCCCGACGCGTCTCCATGGCGCTCTATGGCGTCTCGCCATAGAGCGACCGTTAGAGTTTGGGCGTGGGTCAGGTATAAAAGACCCTTTTTTCGTGTTCATGCCGGAACATCTGCTCCTTAGGGGGCGTCCATAAATTACGCGAGGCATTTTTCAGGATTTTTTGACCCCCCCGCCCCCTCTGGTGAGATTTCGTAAGATTTTCCTCAACCCCCTCCCCAAATCTCGTTTGAAATTAATAAAAATTTGAGTTTTGGCTAGAAACACGTTGGGGTATAAAAAATGTATACAAAAAGATAAATTGTTACATTACTTTAGACTAGTATTTGAAATTTGTGTTAATTACCGTAGTTTAAAATAACTTACTTTAACTTTACTTTCACGCATAATTTTTGACGTTTACAAATGACGTGATATTTGCTAAAAAGCCCCCTCTCCCCCAAGTGAGATTTGGTAAGATTTAACTTGACCCCTCTCCCCATTGAACACCTCACGTAATTGATGGACGCCCCTTATTCGTAGCATTCCAGTCAGTTGTCTGGAGTATTTTAAAGCGAGCGTACGTGTTTGAAAAATTGTGTGAAAATGGGTGATTGTTTTATTTGCAAAAAACCTCTGATTGACGATGTTTATGTGGCTAAAAAGAGAGCTGTTCAGACTCTCTTAGCGGCGAGCGTGAAAAGAGGACATGTGGAGCATGAACAAATGTTACAAAATATTGACTCAGTGAGTGTTCATAGTTCGTGCTACAAAAAATATGGAAACCAACGGCTAGCGTCGATTGCTTCTCCACGAAGTGAGTCTCCATCGCAAGAACCAGAACCCGAAAAAGAACTGCAGGTCATTCCCACTTTTGATTTTAAAAATAGATGTTTATTTTGTGGAGAAATATTTTGCAACGAATCGAAATTACCAACGCATAGACGGAAAAAAATTCATTCCGTGGTAGAAATATCAATGAATGAAAAAATTATGGGATACCTGTCTGGACGTGACGATGAATTTGCCACTTCAATCATCGAGCGTATTCGTGGTATACCTGATCTCGTTGCAGTAGGAGCTCGATACCATCGAACATGCATTTCTCATGTATATCATGCACTACCTGTCGAGGAGAATAAGAAAGGACGACCTATGGGGGACAAAATAGACGAGGCAATGGAGGGAATTTACTCCTTTCTGAAAGAAAATTCCGACGAATGTCAATTTTCTATTAGCGAGTTGATGAACCAAATAAATGGAGATTTCGTTCCTCACTGTAAAACGGTTAAAAAGCATTTGCAAGAGAAGTATGGAGACGACATTCTCATAATCGAAAAACAAGGACGTGATTGCGTGGTGTGCTTCACGGCTTCACGACTCGAAGAATCTACCGAGGAGGAACTTGAACAGCCAGGACCGTCCAAACGACGAAAAACGTGTGAAAATGTGTGAAAGTGAAACGTGTGAACGTGAAAATGAAAAAAAATGAAAAAAATTACCACCTGTAGTCATTATTTTTGCTGCATAAAAATTATTTTATCAATAAATTTCATGTATTTGATTTATAATTCGGCTGGTTTATGATTTTTTTTTGTATTGCAATAATTCCCTGAACCATTCTCCATCCATTTCGACGTGTGGATACAACCGAGCGAGCGGCTAAATGAAAACCGGGCACAGTTTTACTGACTTTGTGGCGCGCTGGAGGTCGTAATTTTTGTCGGAAATGAAAAATAAAAAAACGAATTTGTAGGTCTGGACACGCTCTACAAGTCTTATTTCAAACATTTTTTGATATCTTCTTAAAAAGTTAATAGCGAAATAAAAAAAAATCTCCAAAAATTTTCGATATTTTTGATCGATATCTCGAAAACGACGATCGATACGTGAAAAATGTATAGGACCTTAATTGTAGATCGTGAAAAAAGCTACAAAAAAGTATTCTATAAAAATTTTCGTATCTCAACGGGGAACCGAGTTACGATGAAAAAACTGAATTTAAGGGTTTTTGGCGGAAATTGCACAAGGTTATTTTGGTCGACAATTTGAACTTAAGCTTTTCTAGCCACCCCCCACGTAATATCAAAAATTTGGCTTTCTCGGTTCACTTTCTTTTCCAAATGTATATAATGACTGGACTAATTTGTAATTTATTCTAAATAAATTATTTTGTATTTTTTTTGTATTTGTATTTCTCTGTCCCTATGTCCATATATCCCTTTGTTTATATGTCTCTATGACCCTTTGTATGCTTAAATCTTTAAAACTACGCAACGGATTTTGATGCAGTTTTTTTTTAATAGATAGAGTGATTCAAGAGGAAGGTTTACACGATTAATAAAACTGTGCGAAGCCGGTGCGGGTCGCTAGTATATAATAAATAAGAACGCCAACGTAATTTCCTCCGTGCTAAAGTTCAAAATGAACACAGTTACAGCTTCATAACTTTACAAATTTACGAACAAAACCAATAGATTACAAATATCTCGAAAAGCTGAAACTACAGAGCATGATTGAATTGTTTTGCCAGGCTAGAATCAACCTTAAAATCCTGTAACAAAGTGGATTTTTGACGGCATTGTTCAGTCCCAACTTTTGCCTTTGCCAGCGATGTTTTAATATTCGCAGCGAGTTAGCTAGGCTTTATTTAGACAAGAAGATAGCTATTCATATATTTATTCGGATGAATTTGATCTAGAGCTTGGCGTCTAGTTTTTAAATTTATTGCGGTATACTAGCAGTCTTCCAATGTGAAATAATCTAAGGTTTTACCACGCAAGCATAGCATGGGCCTAGCCAAAGCTGAAATAATAAAATGGGTATCATTTAATCGGTCAGTGAATTAAACAGATTTTGGTGAACAAAAAAAATTATTCGGTAAGCTGAATAAATAAAACTGGGCTGCGACAAATGGCCTGCAAAAAAATAAAAATTGGGCAACAAGAAATATAACAACGGGCTATTTAAAAAATATTTGTGCTTTAAATTATTTTTCATGCAGCGGCAAATCATGATTAGCATTTATTGAAATTTTGGCCTGCTGTAAAACTAAAAATGGAGCAACCAACTATCAAAAATGATCAGCAGACCGTGGATCGGATTTAATTCAGTGTTTGGAAGCTCACTAATTAATTTTGGTTTGCTAATTTGACGATCGATGTGGCGGCGTGCGAGGCATTATTATTTTTATTATGGATGGATGGATGGATGTTTGTTACTCTTTTAATATGGAAAACATTAGGGATATCGAAGACTGAGAATAACACGTTTGATTTTGTGATGAGATGGGAGGCCACGTTTTGGATCGCGAAAGCAAATTCGGGTTTTTGCATTTAGAGCTGTGGCGGGGCGGCGCGAGGCGGCGGCAGGGAGCGGACGCGCGCTACTTGATTTCACCAATCAACTTTGAAAAATGATCAGCAGACCGTGGATCGGATTTAATTCAGTGTTTGGAAGCTCACCAATTAATTTTGGTTTGCTAATTTGACGATCGATGTGGCGGCGTGCGAGGCATTACTATTATTATCATGGATGGATGGATGGATTTTTGTTACTCTTTAACGCAAAAACTACTGAACGGATATGGATGAAATTTGGCACAGAGATAGATTATAGTCTGGAATAGCACATAGGCTATATTTTATCAACGAGAACGGGAATTAGCGCGGGTGAAACCGCGAGGCACTGCTAGTAATATATATATATACCTAAGCAGCCCGTCCCGGCGTCGTCGCACAGGGCACAGGTAGGTATTTAACGAAAATTTTATATATATTATAAATTTAAACATTTACCTACCTAGTATACACACTCACGCAGACGATTTCAAGCATTGACTCTGACTCCCCACAGTACCCCAGTGACGCCCTACATCACATAGGTAACTTTTATTTTTTTTAAACTTTTTTTATTAGACTATGCGCCCCGCGGCTTCGCCCGAGAACCAGAGTTTTTTTATACAACTTTCAGAAATTTATAACACAATCCATAGGCGTTAAAATAAAAAATACATGTCAAATTATTTATTTTATAGTTTATTTATACTTACTGAGTTTTGAGTAAATTGAATCAAGGAAAAATAATTTTCCAAACAAACTTTAACCCCATCAGAAGTTAATTTTTGAAAATTTTATTATCGTTTTGGATCGCGAAAGCAAAATCGGGTTTTTGCATTTAGAGCTGTGGCAGGGCGGCGCGACGCGGCGGGGCGCGCGGCGGCAGGGAGCGGACGCGCGCTACTTGATTTCACCAATCAAATTTGAGCCTTACTTTTTGTGTGCTTGCTTGTAAATAAGGTTCCTAACCACAGAAATCCTAGCACTAGAAAAGTTATTTCTCTGATTGATTACATAGGTAATTAGGTATCTGCCTCCGAAACGCTTGTCGCCACCTCTACTAATATTGTAAACGCGAAAATTTGTAAGTATGGATGGATGGATGTTTATTCCTTGGTTTAACTTAATTAATTATAAAATAAGTGGTGGCGCTAGTTTAGCTCCTGTTTGCGCCTTAATAGAAGGTGGCATAAGACCACGCCCGAAAACAGGGTTAAGTCATCACTTCAGTATAAATAAATTAATAATTCTGGACATTCTACAAAGCATCATCTAACCCTAAGCTAAACAGAGCTTGCGTTATGGGTACTAGATGACTGACATACTTAAAACATCCAATAAGCTTAAGTATGAATACACTTACGCAAAAGTTGCAACTTTTAAACTGCTACCTTTAGACTGTTTGCAACCGTCTGCAGTTAGCTCAATGGTTTCAATTGTATATACTAGTTGTAATTTTTTCTATTTCTATATTGTAATTTTCGTTGTTAATAAAGACGGTTACTTTTAAACTAATATTTACCAAAAGGGTCCCTAATTCTTTCCAAGTTACCGGAAGATCGCTTGAAAGTGGAGTTTGAATAATGGACCCGCCGCCGTTATTTATGTTAGGCTGGACTAACGGCGAATTTACGTCTTCAAGGTAACGCTAAGGGATTGCTAGGAAGGGATATTATAGAGAAATTAGTTTTCACCGGATGAAAAATGGGTCACGATAAAAATATGGAAACAAAAGAAAGAAAATGTATGCCAGCCGTAGAGATACCGAAAAGTTACTTCCCATTTTATAATCACGGAGTGAATCTGCTATTAGATAAAGATACTATTGCCCTCCGCCGACTTTTCGACTGAAAATGCAGCTTATGGCAATGCATAGGTGTCCAAAAAATAGGTGCTCAAACGGGAATACTTACAAAGAAGAGGTACACTAGCGCAACTACTTATGTTATCAAATCATTACGTTAAACAAAGGAATTTCGAACAAACAAAAATTCAGTTTATTATACCTATCATACCTGTTTTTTTGCATTTGTAGTAGTCTAGTTTAAGAGATACGAAGTTGCTCATGGTGGCCACCAAACTCTGTTTTCGTATCTGTACCTAAAATAGACAAACTAAAACTACTATAGCATATATATGCTTTAAAAAAGCTTACGATAGGTATAACAAAACCAAAGTTTGATTTTCGGAAATATAAAATGAATGGTGGAGCTAGTTTATCTCTTGTTTGCATCTAAACATCAGCAAGTCTTATAGCGGCTATAGACTTGCTCCACTAACTCTTACAAGTCTCATTTCCCATCTTCATCTTTGTAAATTGATATTTCCCTGTTTCTTTATCTCCTAGATCTGTTACTTTTGAAGTGAAGTAGCTTAATTATAAGCGATTAATTTATCTGAATCTCCTTTTCATTCTATAAATCAGTTTCGATGGATTAGAAACAGCCTTGACACGTTTCCAAAAAAAAATGCATGGGGAGTTGCTGGCAAATGCTATTAGCTGATTAAAAATTGATTGAATTGATTAAAAATTGAAACATGTAATATATTGTATTGAGTATTTCAGTTATCAATTACCTATAACAAAAGCTTATCTTAGCTTGTGACGACGATGCTGGGTGTAATGTAAAAAAACTGGCCAAGCGCAAGTTTGACTTGCGCACGAAAGGTTCCGTACCTACAATCGTCGCAATTTATCCTTTATCTGTGCTATAAGATGTTGTTTCGTTACGAAGATTCTGAGTTCACGTGAATTAAGTTACCATCAGGTGAGATTGTGGTCAAACGAAGGTCTATTGTTGATAAAAAAAAAATATTAATTAACCTGTTTGTGTAGTTTTGAATCCCTTGAGTCTCGAAAATTTGCATCATAACTAACATGACTTTTGATTGCGTTAGCTTAGAAGTTTTTTTTTTCACAGCTCCTAGGGATATTGGACGTGAGCATTCGTTTTAAATTTCACCCTGAAACCTCCATGCGTTCATGCGAAAAACAGGTCTTGACAGAAGTAGAGATGGAGAACAAAGTGATCGTTATAAGGTTAACATAGTAGTTTCGTTTTGAGGTACGCAACCCTAAAAATATATACGTCTCGCGGTTTCACCCGAGGTAATTCCCGTTCCTGTGGGAATCCCGGAATTAAATACAGCTTATGTGTTATTCCAGACTATAAAGTACCTCTGTGCCAAATTTAATCCATATCCGTTCTGTAGTTTTTGCGTGAAAGAGTAACAAACATCCATCCATCCATACTGACAAACTTTCGCGTTTATTATTATAAATATTTATGTACGGGTATTTATCGCGTTCATTTACCTATTTTTCCCGACGTTTTTTTCGCGTTTATAATAATAGTAAGATTTATTAGCGGACCTGTATTATTCTTACCAATTTATTGATATTCAGACAAAAAATCTGAAAACGCTTGTGCGTTGGCAGACTATTTTTTTTAATTTCCTTGTTGAGAAAATGCGTTGACCTACCATAAAACTTCCTACTTTATCCCGTCTTGCATATTGCAAATAGCCTCCCAGCGCTCGTGCTCTGAGTCGCACAGAGCGGAATATAAGATTTGTAGAGCAGGAGATGTATATGATGATGTACTTAATACAATAAATTACATAGGTATATGTCTTTACTATACATAGAAAACACTCAAAACCCTCTAAGAAATATTTGCATTAAAATCATTTAACGCGGAATATTTAGCATGATTTGATTTCTTTTGAGTTTTTTGTAATCATGGCGCTTGAAACTATGACGAAATATCGGTAAACTCAAAACAAATCAAATCAAGGTTTATATATATTCCGTTTTAAAGGACTTTAGTGTTAGAAACCAAAAATATTATTTGCATAAGTATCGTAAAAACATTTGCCGCAAGGTGGAAATTGAACCTGAATCATCGCCCGCCGCGCCACATCGGTCATAATAAAAAGGTAAAAAAGCATTTTTGTTTACATAACACGATATATATTAAATTCCAGATAACTAAATCTAAGCCGTTATAATATGGCACATACATTACATTTACAAAGCAGGAGCTCCTTTCCGATAAATAAGTAAAGAAATCAAATCACACATTCTAGGAATCATGATTGTTCTTATTGTGGTCGTGTCTCAATAAGGTGCATTTTACCCCACTGGCACCAGCACTATAATAACTCAGCCGTGAGTCTGTCCGGAATTGTAATGAATGGGACTTATGTTTCTATTTCTGTGCCCAGAGCTACTTTCATCTGTTTCAACGCAGCGCTGGTTGAGCTTGGAAACTCGAAGCTGAGGAAGATTCGCTTTATTTAGAAACGCAGGGCATTTAGATGCCAGAAGAAATAAAATACTTTGACACGGTTTTTAATTTTTATTTCTCAATATTGAGAGTGAATAACGAAAATTAATAATGCAATAAATTGAAAATAAGTACCTAGTAAGTATTCGTGAAGTAGTAGTCAAGTAAAGTAGTAAATAGGTAGGTAGAGGTAGGTATATTTTGTGCGGTTGCTTAACAAAATTCGTAGGCGCTAGGCGCAAGCTCGTTGTTTATTAGATACTAGCGACCCGCCCCAGCTTCGCACGGTTTTATTACACGTATAAACCTTCCTCTTGAATCACTCTATCTATTAAAGAAACCGCATCAAAATCCGTTGCGTAGTTTTATAGATTTAAGCATTCATAGGGACATAAGGATATAGGGACATAGAAAGCGACTTTGTTTTATACTATGTAGTGATCATAGGCTTACATAGGCAAGGTAAGTTAGGTGGTTAATAACAGCTATAGTTACTAGATGTTAGCTCAGATATAGGTAGGTTAGGTAGTAGATAGTAGGTATTAGGTTGGTGCCCGAATAGGAATATAAAAGGGAAGCCGACAGGAATCGTGTTATAGAGACCCTTCGCCACTGGTAGGTTTAAGTTTATAGTAAGTATTAACAACTATTTTCAGCTTGCCGTATCTAGCATCTGCCAGCAGTCTTTCTCAGATCGTCATCCCACCTGGCCGGAGGGTGTCCTACACTACGTTTGCCAAGCGGTCGCGGTCCTCACTTAAGAACACGTTTACCCCGACGGTTGTCGGTTCATCGCGAGATATGGCCTGCCCACTGCCAATTGCTAATTTTTTGAGCTATGTCGATAACTTTGTTTCTCTGTCGGATGTACACATGATCTACATATTCGTTACGAATCCTATCCTTCAGAGGAACTCCCCACACATAGCTCTTTCCATAGCTCGCTGAACGACTTTGAACTGGTGGACCAGTCCTATCGTGAATGTCGACGACGCAGCTCCACGTCAATATGAGTAGCCCGAATCGTCCACGAGACGCAAATATCAGAAAATATGGCGGGAATCGAACCCGCAGCCTCCTCGCAGGTGGCCCTTCGTCCGCGGTGCCACATCGGTCGTCATAAACTACCATTGTAGGTTAGTATTTATATATACCCACAAAAGAAACTGCGTAGGTTGTATCCGTTCCGAGCCGATATTTATTGTTTACGAATATTCCTAAGGCATCCAAAATCCCAAGAGGGCCTTGCGTATCGATATCGCAAAACTTTCCCAAGTCAGACCGAGTTATGGTTTCCCAAACCATTTATTTACCAACTACGTGTTTCGTTCCTTTTTGACTGATCTCAGAAAAAGAGGATATTCTATGTTAGGCTGTATGTTTGCTTTTTAATCTATGTTTAATGATTTCTTAGTCAATTATAGACTGATTTAGATAATTCTTTTGTTATTTATTTAAATTTCGGCTGTCGTAAATTCAAAGAAACAGATAAATTATATCGTAATTTTTAAGGCGCAAAAGCACCTAAATTGACGCCTCACTTATTTTCTCTTATAATTCCATTAAACAAAGGAAGTGTTGATGGCCACCAGTTTAGTGGCAAAAGTAATTTCGTATCTCTTCCTAAACTAGACAAATGAAACTACTACTGATGCATTAAAAATAAGCATATGATAGGTTTAACAAACTGTACGAGTGAATTTTGGAAATTCCTTTGTTCATCGGAATTAAATGATAAAATAAGTGGGGCATCACTTCATGTGCTGTTTGCGCCTTAATCAAGATATTGCCTTTCAGTTCAAGCCAGACCCTTGAATATTTGTCTGTGTTATTTAGAGCTGACACAAATCTCACGAAATGTAATGAAGAAAAATGGAACAAAACAAAAACGTTCAAATTCGGTACGACAGGATTAGGTAAAAGTTATTCTCGCTCATGATTTGAACTTTGACTTTCTTCTATAAAGCCTCACCGCCGAACCGATTTTTTACCGCGTCTTGAATCGCGCATATATAGCACAATGCCTCACATACAGCTGCGTCTTCTAAGCGCGATTTCTAGACGCCGCGCGACGTTAAAATAACAAAATGCAATACGAGAGATGGCATGCGACTTAGTAATAAAATCCGTGAATATGCGATTTTGCGATCGGAGGACGCGGAAACGCATTCAACCTCAAATGCGTCAATAAAATAAATAAATAATGCTGGATAATCCACACAGCACCATCTAGCCCCAAATTAAGCTACTTGAAGCTTGTGTTATGTGTATTAGATAACAGATAATGACAGATATCTATATTACATAATATGCATGCATAGATATTTTTTATAATACATAGAAAACACCCAGACCCAACGCGACATATCTCTGCATATCGTAGGTCAAATTTTTCTAAGGCGGGAATCAAACCCGCAACCTCTTGCGTCGCAAGTGGACTCTCGCCCGCTGCGTCACTGAGGTCGTCGAAAATGTATAAGATTCTATGCGCCTTAGTACAAATTGAGAAAAAAACAAATATAGCAAAAAACGCGCGACACAAGACGCGCTTTAGAATCGCGGCCGTGTGCTCTTAACTTGGTAGGTGTATTCTTCTCCCTATCGTACCCTTTTACTGTCTTCAACAATATAGCTTCACTTCAACAACAGAAAACTGCCACAAAAAGTTAGTAGATCGCACACGACCTCTCTCGTTCGTCAAACTTTATCATAACTGGAAGTTTCAGGAAAACCACTTTATGTTTATACAGCTTCTGTCGACGGCTTTGCTTGTTGTAGGACGTTTTTGGATGTATTCTAGTGGAGCTTCACAAAATTAAAAAAACTATAAATTGCCTTTATTTCCCCGCGGGTTGTTTTGTACAGGTACGAGTAAGGCAAAGATTCTAGCATGGTAGTTGAACAAATGCTTTGATATCACAATTCTATGACCAAATGAGTTTCTAACACTAGACCTCTTTTTTATGTTAAATAGGTCTACGAGGTTTCGGAGTAAACTCAAATATCATCGAAGAATACAATATTTAGAATTTATCGATTTTAATAACCACTGGACCGATTCGATTAAATCTAAATATCAAGTTAAAAAGGGATCTCTTGAAAACAAAAAAAATAATCGGCAAGTCGAAAAACGTAAAGTAAAAAAAACTAAAAAAAACACAACACAAAACAAAAAAGACTTTAAACACTTTGAAACAAAAAAGGATTTTCCAAAACGGTCAAGGCGTCTTCGAGTAATCGATGAAAACATAATTATCTAAAAGAAATCTCTACTCCTATTTTGAAATTTTTAATCTATTAAATCTATCTGACCATTCTTTTTTCGGATTTATTTAATCTTATATCAAGTACCTAGATAGTGGAAGCTGACGAAGATTTTCGATAAGTTCCAAATTTGCTATATTTTGCCCTGATAGCACGAAATTTCCTCCACAAACTGCCGAAAACCACATCGTGTTCAACTAAAACACCCCGAGGGAAGTTATGATTTCCATTGAAATTGGTTACATCTTTTACAAGTTTCGGACACTCTGTAAATCATCCTTAATACCTTGGATTTAAGGGTCAAAGTAGCATCCCAACAGAGAAGTAAGAATTATCGAGCTCGCGGGAGCAAACTTGAGACCAATACTAATTCTGATAATTGGAGGGAATGGTTAGCGAAGGAGGTACTTTTTAGGGTTCCGTACTGGTAACACTGGTCTCTATTACGAAGACTCCGTTACCCATCCGTCTGTCCATCCGTAACAGGCTGTATCTCATAAACCGTGTTAGTTACACAGTTGAAGTTTTGTTTCACTCATGTTGTATTTCTGTTGCCGCTATATCAAAAAATAATAAAATACAGAATATAACAAATAACTAAGGAGGCTCCTTTACAACTGACATGATTTTAACGTTTTTATAGATCATCATCATTATTAGTATTCCGACTTCACCCACTTCTAGCTGTTTATTAGTATAATAGTTACCTATCAGCGCCTCGCGGTTTCACCCGGATAATTCTCGTTCCCGTGGGAATTTCGGAATAAAATATAGCCTATATGTTATTCCAGACTATAATCTATCTCTGTGCCAAATTTCATCCATATCCGTTCAGTAGTTTTTGCGTGAAAGAGTAATAAACATCCATCCATCCATCCATCCATACTTACAAACTTTCGCGTTTATAATATTAGTAGAATGATACGGAACCCTTCGTGTGCAATTCCGACTCACAACTGGGCGGTTTTTATAACTCAATCCATTTTCAAGTGTCCAACTTGTTTCCAAGTATAAAATGATTTATAGACTTGCTTCGGAGTGGAGTTATTATAAGATTCCCAATATTTTATTTTTAGAGTTGAATTAAAAGAATTGAGTAGAAAAAGCAAACAGAAGGGTTTTGAAAAATCAATAGTAATAAACATGAACGAAAAATAAAGACAACAACATGATGTATGTCACGTAATTTCATAGAACACTTAATATTTTGTCAACACAAATAAAAAAATGGGTTTCTAGATGACTAAGTTTTTGAATTTTTGTATCCAAGGTCTTTTTGGTGAAAGAGTCTTTCACCAAAAAGACCTTAGATACAAAGAGTATTTGTATCTCTTTGTCTTTCAGAAAGACTTAGTTACATTTAAATAGGTCTTAGACTCATTAAAACAGTAGTATCTATACCTAATAATAAAAACGAAACCAGGGGCAAAAAAGCTTGGTCTACAGTACATGATTTTTTTTTACTAAAAGTGCTGTATTCAATAGTCCACGATAACTCTTACTCAAACAAAAGCGCTTTCATTGGCATAAACCAATTTATTTGAACCTAAAGGTCTGTTAAATCATGAAAAATGGAAGAAAAATGGCCAATAATAAAACCTAAACCCTTTATCGGGGGTAACATATGGTGGTGATTCAACGCCCTTTGAACGGAGTGAAATAACGATGTAATCAGTTCGCAAAACCTTTGGCTTCTGTACGTGAGAATGAAAGATAATTTGGTTTCTTGGCAGTGACTTAAATGTGAACAGTTGAAATAAAAGAAAAAACCCAATTGTCGTTCCCGAAACGTACCGACCTTATCTATCCTTACTTAATATCGGTTTAAAGAATTTATTCTCATTAAAAACTGTACAGTTCACTTATAATGAGACTATATAATATACTTAATTAAGTTTATATAAGGCTAGCGCGCTTAATCTAAAGAATTTTTTACAGTTTGTACTTAACACACAATATTTAGGTACCTACTTAACTTACACATTACACAAACATAGAATGCGAGCATAAATTGTTAAAAAATAATCTTAAACCATAATAGAGGGGAATATGAGAATATGACCTATGTTTGTACGAATGTTTGTATGTAAGTATGGATACATTTTGTTCCTCTTTCACGCAAAAACTACTGAACTGTTCAGGCTAAACTTTGAACAAACGTCGTTCGAAACCTGGAATGGCACATAATTTTCATCCTTTAAATGACTTCCCATGGGATATTAATAGCCTTGAAACCAATAGAAATAATGAGTGCAAAGTCGCGGGCAGATGCTAGTTGTACTAATAAAAGTCTGTAGTTTGACGAATACATTATGACTGTAAATGGGTTAACTAAAAACCTAGTAACTCTCTCTATTCCCGAAAGGTACCTTATTAAGACCCATCTTTGGTCGTAATTATAAATATTTCGGTTATCTCCAATCGAAATTTGACGTAGGTAAGCAAATAAGTAGCTGAAGACAGGGCGCTATGGCGCTCATTAGGGGAGGCCTATGTCCAGCAGTGGACTAATATAGGCTGATGATGATGATGATGAAGCAAATAATATCAAAAGGCTACTAATTAAACAAGCTTCTTTTAAATAGCATTATTAGCCTCAGAAAATATAAGTAACCTTCTAAATTACTAAGTCGGCCACAACCAACGCGCGTCTGAATAACAGTATCTCAGCCACTAGTTATCTTCTATGTAAGCCACTGTAAATATAACTCAGCACGGTGGTTATTTTTTAGCATCTTAATTTGTGGCATGCATTCAAATAGCAAACTTCTAAAGTATTAATATATGACACCAAAATAGTCTTTCTATTAGCTTCTAATTTTATAACTTAGTATGTTTAAAATGTAAGTCATCCTACATTTATCGATGGATAAATTTACCTAAAATTGCCATCATATAAAATATTAAAGCCACTATTATTACATAATGAACTATTGTTTTATAGTTTTTTTGGGGTCAAGGTCATTGAACTTTGACCTAAAGTTCAATGACCTTAACAAAAGAGACCTTGAGGTATTATCCTCAAGGTCAAAAACTACCCCGAGGTAGTTTTTCATGTTTTTTTGGTTCCATCGCGATTCGCCATAGCTCCGGCGCTTCGGGAAGTGCAGCCTCTCCGCCATTGCGTAACAAGGGTCAGGCACCACTGCTCACCTCCGCAGCTTCGGCTTTTTGGTCGCCTTCGGCGACCAGCCTCAGCCGCTGCGGCACGCGCGGTGCCTGTCCCTTGTTACGGCTGGCGGAGGCTGCACTCCCTTCGCGCCTCCGGCTTATTAAATACACTCTAGGGGCGCCACGCACAAGACCACGTGGAGTCGGGGTACTCTGTGTCGGATCCGTCACTCGAATTGAACCTAATCAACTCATATCGGAATGCTCTGAATCGGGGTAATTCTTCATGTTTTTTTTGAGTTCATTGACCTCTAACGCTGAGGTCATTTAACTTTGGGGTCAATCACCTCAACCAAAGTTGGACCCCTAGTGATTCTCTTCACGATGTCATAAACATACTTAAACATAATATAAATGAAATACAGATGAAACTATTGCAATACGAACGCACGAACAAACACAATAAACAAACACGGGCGGGTCGGTAAAAGAATCGAATGGCGCTCTCTGATTGGTGCAAATGGCCGGTTGTTGTCATGTCGCTAACTCGCGCCAAATCGTACAGAGGCTATTTTCAAGATAAAAGAATATGAAGCATTATTTTACATGTTCAGTAATAATTATAGGATGTTGTCTATTGAAGCTTGAATATATAATATTTGAGGACCTTGTATTGAAGCTGTAAAACGTAAAATGGTGATGAGTTGCAAATTCCGTGGCCGACTTAGTAAATTAGTGGGCAATGTATAATCAGAAGGACAAGTTAGAATAATTGTTGATATTGACTTGACGCTTTCTTTAACATTTTTAGTTGGCGTTGTAAAGAAGATGAATTAGTTTATTAGAGGCTATGTCAATTTCTCGATGCTTAGTTATTAAATGAGAAGTTTGGCCACGTGGCCAAAAAAAAATTCTGCGGCCGGAATTATTATTTCTCATATCAAAATTCAACGAGCGATAGATTCTTGCGAGATGAAACGTGAAGAGGTGCTCATCTCAAAGACTGAAAATAATTAGGTATCTTACAGTGGGCTCTGGGGTAAATAATTAATTAGGCCCTTGTTTCCTTGTTTTTTTGATCCGGTCCTAAGCAACCCTCGTCCACGTTTTTGAACCGGGAAAGTGTGATTCTACTTTTAAAATTCCGTAAGTAGTATCATCACTACATAGTATAAAACAAAGTCGCATTCTCTTTCCCTATGCCCCTATATCCTTATGTCTCTTTGTATGCTTAAATCTTTAAAACTACGCAACGGATTTTGATGCATTTTTTTAATAGACTAGATGCGCCCCGCGGCTTCGCCCGCGAATATGAACTTTATACCATAGCAATAAAGCTCAAATTGACTACGTTTTAGTTACAAATCATTTGTATGGGAAAAAGAAAAGGGCTATTTTTAGGGTTTTTCCAGCAATAATTCTAATTTTTCTCGCCGTAAAAACCATCCTTGAACTTCATCGAACATTTTAAAAAAAGATTTGGCCAAATTGGTCCAGGCGTTGTTGAGTTATGCGCTTACCAACACATTTTGCGATTCATTTTTATATTATAAGATAGAGTGATTCAAGAGGAAGATTTATACATACCTACTTATATTAAAACCGTGCGAAGCCGGGGCGGGTCGCTTGTTATAAATGTGATATTAGCATTAGTAGCATTATGTATTTCTTTTCTTTTTTTCTAGGTATTGGATCGATGAGGATTTTTAGTTTTCACGTGATAGTGTTTCGAACAATATCCTACCAATTTTGATCTGGGTGTTAATTATCGTACCTTCACTCCTATTTTATGGTCTAATTTAATCGGACTAAAACAGTGAATTAAGATCTAAAATTCAGCAGAAGGTAACAGATTAAACATAATATAAATAGAAGCAGAACGTGATAATTAATAAAGCTGGACAATCCACACATGCACACCCAAGCTAAGCAGAGCTTGTGTTATGGGTACTAGATGACTGATATACTTAATACAATACATTACATAGGTCGATATTTTTTCATACTTAGAAAATAGCTATCAAAGGACTTGTGCTACTTACACAGGTTTTTGTTAATACTTATTTACCAACACTAATACCAGAATTTACAATGTGTATTCATGTACTAACCACGTATTTTCTGATTGTATTGCTGCGGTCAAAAGGCAAAGTGAGCTAACGAGATGAGCTAGTAAATTTTCATTTTAGAATTCTGGTTTACATTGGAAATTCAAATAGAACGTGAAATAGCTGGCTTAATGATGGAATACGCTTTTGAACCATAATTAACGATCCAGTGCTGAGTGATTTTCGGAGTGCGGTTTATAATACGTAGCCTTGTAGTTTTATTTGATTTCAAGGTTTACAGCTAACCCCACTGCCGCGATTTCAAATCGCGTCTTGTGTCGCGCGACTTATTGCAATTTTGTAGCGCGATTTCTTACATACAACTGCGTATTGTAGGTAAGTGGTATTTCTAGTCGCCGCGCCGCGTATCGCGTCACCAAAATGCAAAACGCAAGACACAGTTAGGCTGTGTCCCCAGTAGGCAAACAGTGTGCGGCCGACTGAGTTTGCGAAATATCAGTTCAGTACGCCCTTCCATATATTTTAAATTGAGTGTTCACAGTTTGCTAGTTTACGCTCACTGTACGCAGTTTGCACGCAGTTTGCAGCGATACGTGCGCTGACTGTCTCAGTTAGCGGCCGACTCGCAGGTTCCAATACTTGCGATACGCACGCAAACTGATCTGAGTTTGTAGCTGTTCGCCACAAATTTGCGGCTCACTTAGTCGGCCGCTCACTGTTTGCCTACTGGGGACACAGTCTTATTATGTGAAAGGCATGCGTCTTGTTACAAAATGTCCCGTGAACAATTAACGCAAAAATTGTAGGACGGGGAAACGCTACAGACAACTTCAATCTTGTTGATGAAATCGCAATACTGTGTAAGATCATTCGCGTCTTAATACCTACAAAATGTACTGCGAACAAATACCACAACAAATCGCGCGACACAAGACGCTCTTCAAATTTGCGGTAGTCGGGTGGAGACTTTATTAACTTTAGGTACATACTTAGACTGTTATTCAAGTAGCCCTTGGTTCCTGAATTACCTTAAAGTACCTGGTTCGTACCAACGGTGCCTTAGAAAATGGAAGTTACCGCGTCCAGTGTGAGGTCCAGCGCGGTTGCATCCACCTTGAATAAAATGTAGTATTTTTTGCGTAATTTCTTATCCAACTTGAATTGAGGAGTTTTTCAATTCGACTATATTTTGTAAGTGGTAATTACTTCAGAGAGTTTTTTTAGAGTTTGAAACACTATCCACTATGTAGCAAACAGCTATTATTAATTCAAACAAAAGCAGTACGTACGACTAATTACATAGCTACGACTATTTACAGTTATAACTAACTCTTAACCCATATATGTCCATTTTATATTTCTGGAAACTGCTTAGCTTATTTTTCTAATGTTAAATAATTTGTTTTGTAGTTCTAAAGCTTTTTGTTTCCCTAAGATAAATAAAGTAAATAAATAAAAACTAAGCCGTCACCAGAAGACAGAGTGCCCAGAATGCTGGCAGAATTGCCAGCATTCTCGTTGAACGGCAATTCTAATTCATTAAGTAGCTATTAAAATAACCTGGTAAAATATTACAGTTCATTTATACTTATAGACTAAAAATAGAAACGGACCGAAAGACTCCTGCAATACAATCTCAAATATCATAGATCGTTCACCGTAAATCAAGAGGAGGAAGAAATAAAAGATCCGAATAGTCCCTAATTCAAAACGGGCATTATAAAAATTTATGCGTTGTACTCAATCAAATGCTTTTGACTAATTGATGACTTCTCTAGCACAGTGGGTGAAGTTCAGCTTATGACGCTTAATGGGTTTGATTCTCGTGATAAGATTTGGTATAATCAGCAGATATTTGTTCCCGGTTGCTTTCCTTTGTATGTAGTAAAATAGATATCTATATGTCGCAAATAGAGGGAAAAGCATGATCATCTTCATAATCATCTCCATAAAACTGGATTCAACTCAGAATAACAATTTGGAAAATCCAAGAGATGTTGTCACGTTACAGCCCACCCGGCTATCTATGAAAGGGCTGAACGTTGCAGTTGATAATTTAGAGAATTTAGACCTACTGGTTGAGAAGAAAAAGGCTTAAAGTTTTTAACAAGTGTATTGAAATAAAGTTTTGATATAAAAACAAAGTCTTTCCGATCGCGAAATCTAGTGCACAAGGTTAAAGTCCTTAACTGGCGGCTTGAGAGACGTGTAGTTGTAGCGAGAGAACGCAGCCGCTAAGTCTCGCCTCAGCCTTGAATAGTGACGGTTGAGGTGGTGACCGCCGACCGCTAGGACCCGGAGTCTGGAACGCCGTGAAGTGGTAATGGTGTCGTGAGACCTGGAGCAACGGGAGATGTAAGAAGAGGAGTCACAGAGTAGAGTCTCCCGCAGAGGGACAAAGGGACAATCCCCGTAACCCGAGATGGAAGCTTCAGTATCTGATAGAGGACAGGCTAGCCTCTGACGGCGGTAGAGTGGCCAGCCAGGGTCGCCGACCTCCAGGAAGTCAGACACGAAGTCGTCGAAGCAGCCTCGGGATCGTCTATTAGGGGTGTCTTCTCCAGGCCCAGGATTCCAAGGTGGAGATGTTCTTCACCAAGCTTCGGGCTTCTAGGGATTGGGGTAGACCAGTCTTCAGGCTTCCAGATAGAGCAGAAGGTTTTACATTACTTGATGTTTCTTCGTTGACTTTTCGAATTGAACTCCCCGACTGTAGCGATGTTCTGCTATTTATATGAAATCTCGTCGAACAGTCGGAAATTTTAAAAGTAGTCATAACGGCCAGGCTCAGCTAAGATTTTAACAAGAGGTTTGAACTAAAATCTATGCAAACTATGGCTAGTTTTACAAATATGAAGAAAATTTGACATGTCAAACGTATAAAAAATGACAAGACTGTCATAACAAAACATGAATTTCTATGAGAAGCAGCTACATTACTAATAAAATAAAATAAGGATTTAGATCAGAAAAATCTGCTCTAACAAGTGAGGTGAAAATGTATTTTTAGGTAAAAATGCCGAAGTTCTGATATTTACGGCATAAATATCTAAGGCGAAGCCCTAAAATAGTGTTCAAAGAGTATACTAGAGCAGGATCCTCTGTTATACGTAAGTTTTTGTTATGAATACATGGATAGATTCTCAAATTTAGATAGGAAGAATAAGACGAGTTGAACTAAGGTTCAGAACTTCTCCTCAACACATTATGAGAGCTTTAAAGTGGCCTAAGCTAAAGAAATAAGCTGTTCCTAACATATCTTACCAGTACTTACAAGCAGGTAAGTAATAATCGTACAAAACAAGTAATAAACATTACATTTCAGGTTCACAACTTCTCAACACATTATGAGAGCTTTAAAAGTGACCTAAGCTAAAGCAATAAGCAGTCCCTAATATACCTTACAAGTAATTACAAGCAAGTAAGTATTAATTTGTATAAAACAAGTAATAAACATTACAATGTTCACTGTCATGTCACAACCAAAAGAATTCCTTTCTTTTTATGACATTTGTCCATCAACAGTCTGTTGTCCTGTGATTCACACAGGTTCTATGGACAGGCCACCGATAGAGCAAAGAGACCGGATACATAACTAAGAAGTTATCATTACTGTTGGTATGAAATTCATGGTATCTCAAGGAAGGCTCACAAGTACAAAATTGAATTGAGGCATATAAATGCAGCAATCTGCGATATATATTAGTATTAGTATAACAACATCAGTTATCTAGTACCAAAGGTTTCTTGTTCGCTTCTTTACTTTACTTCAAAGAGAGCATTTTATTTCCTAGTTTTAATTATTTATAACATTAATTTTATGACGTGTCCATGAGTCCTGTACGGTCTAAAGGAAATAAAGCACTTTGAGTTAAAAGAGAGCACCACTTTTCTGGACTCGAGTTGGTATAACCTTGTGCTTATCCGGGTAATGACGTCACGTCCGTCGGCCATAACGCGGAATCGGCGCCAAAGTTTAACTTCACGCTGATTCCGAAAGATAATGGAACTAGCGTAGGTACCTTTAATGTTATATTGTAATACTCGTACCTTTACACAAACATATTACGTGCATTGCTGATATGCCTATCCAAAATAAAGAAGGTTTTATCATTTATTTATTAACATTATTATATTTTGTTTAACCACGCATGACAAGCGGATTGGTTTATTAATTAACCCTGTCTCACAAACCAATCGTCAAAATGACGACCACTTGCGAATAGTGTTTCGGTCGATTCTTACGCCGCAACTGCCACCACCACGAATATTTATGTTGCTAGCCCGCGATTTCACATGCGTTGATTCTATAGAAAGGTTTCAAGGCTATTTCTATACTATGGGAACTGTTTTATGGGATAAGCGATGTTTTATATCAGGACTACGTCTTTTTGAAATTTCAGCCCGATCTGTTCAGTAGTTTTTGCGTGAAAGTGTAACAAACATCCATACAATCAAACTTTCGTGCCTGTAATAATACTCAGGATAAGTACTGAAACGTAGCATTTATAACGAATAAGGTTGTTTCCTACGCCACTATATAGACTCGACTAAACTTTTCCAGTGGTACAGATTACTGAATGATTTATTGCAGTCATTCAATCGATTTAAAAAAAAGGTTTTGTTGTATTTCATTTTATGCGTATGCCAACATAACTTTATTCTAGGTGAATCGATTTTGATGATTATTTTTTATTTAACGCTGTGTGGTCACATTGTTTGATCTTACAAGTTGTTTTTGAGTTATAATTAACAATACGTGATATTTGAAGTAGCTTGTTAGTTTCATCAACATCAAAGTTTTGTAAAAATATGTATAAGTGGAGAGATATGGAAAAACTCTTACAGTTAAATAATACACCTACTTTGATCAAAACTCCAAAGATTTAAATTTAAGATTCTTTTCTATCTTTGATCGAAGTTTCGAACAAAAACAAGTGTTCCGTATTCGAAATGTCATCATTAAAATTTCGTTCGAAAAGCCAACACGCTGACTTGGAAAGTCAATTTGATGAACTGATTTACTAAGTGTGGACTACACGACAACGAATTCAATTTTGATTTGTTTTATTTCATGACTTCATGGTCGTGCTCTGAGAAAATGGTTGGTAGAGCAGAACTAAATTATTTTATGCCTCATTGTCTCATTGTTGCCCCAGATCGAGAGTGAAAAAATTTGATCGTTTTGAAAACTGAAAACTGACATCGAATTCTTAAATTTCGATTTTCAGAATGTTTTAAGGATTTCATACCCAAAGGGTTTTTACTAAGACGTTTAAGGTATTACTAAGACTTCGCTGTCTGTCCGTTTGTTCGTCCGTCTGTCTGTCACCAAGATACGCTGAACCGCGATAGCTAGACAGTTAAAATTTTCACAAATGATGTATTTCTAATGCTGCTATAACAACAAATACTAAATCATAATTACCAATTACCAATATTTTTGTTTAATTGTGATTTTTATTTGTATGTGGACAAAAATGTCTGAATAAATTAACTTTTTATTTTTATTTTTTTATTTTATAATAAAATAAATATTTGAGGAACATATACAACCAAAATATTTTTGTTGCCGTTTTTATAGAAACGGAACCCTTCGTGCGCGAGTCTGACTTGCACTTGGCTGTTTATTTAGTATTGTCGGAAAAATACTAAGAGCGTTTTATTCAATTTCTTAACTTTATGAGTGCGTTTAAAATCTTATTTTTAGTTACAGTCATCACAAAAGACGATTAAAACTCGTTGTTGTGAAGTCGAAATCGGAAAGTTCCTGATTCCTCCGCCATTTTGGGAAATGTGTTCCTATTTTGTTGAGACATAAAATAAGCCACTGCAAGTAGAAATAAGTTTCTTATTACCAAATCCTAACTAATAATATAAATACGAAAGTGTGTTTATTTCTCTGTCCTTCCTTCACGCTCAAATTGATCGAATTGATTTTTAGCTAAAGTTAGTTGAAAGGATGGAGAGCAACTTTGTTAAAAAAGATATATCTAAATTTCCTTGGGACATGTAATTTTAAAATTCGTCGAATTTATTACGGGTTTTGCTAGTACCATATAAAAAGCTAGAATTCGTGCGTGGTTTCGCCTGCACTACACTACTTTACTCAATCATCATCATCATCATCATCATCAGCCCACATTAGTCCACTGCTGGACATAGGCCTCCCCTAATGAGCGCCATAGCGCCCTGTCTTCAGCTTGCCGAATACTTCTATATTATATTATTCTTTACTCAATAGTCACTTTAATTTAAACTAGAAGAAGAATATTAAAAGTTTTGAGATTATTCTGTAATACTATAAATTTTGATATCATGTTATTAAGGCCCAACTTCGTATATCTGGGGTCCATTAAAATTGAGTGCCCGATGATAAAAGAACTATTCAACTTTATTCGCAGTTTATGTAAATTTGATTCAAGTGAAAAAACTTATCTGTTCTAGACTGGACTCTATTCTTTTCATAAAAATATTCCAAAATACAAAACGATTTCTTTTTCATGTTAAATGAAAATGCTTGACCAAAGCTATAATAAGTATTTGTACGATATTATTTGGCATAATTTTGACTCTTTCTTTTGGCATAGTGATGTGAATTAACTTAAAAAGTTTGCGTAAGAAAAATTTTAACTCTTTTAAAAGCTTCTCATTACAAACATTGCTTTTCTGGAAGGGTTTTATCATTTACTAGCAACCCGCCCCGGCTTCGCACGGTTTTATTATACTTATAAACCTTAATTACCTATATACCTTACAAAATTTTACACGTATAATTGTCAATTCATATCTACCGAAGTATTATTATTATTATTATCAGATTTTTCTGCATAAATCGTCCATTATTTAATTAATAAATACCAATCGAAGCACAAAATAAAAATAAAAACACAACAATAAAATCAATGTTACAACACTATCATCTAAGTATAATAAACGTAGCTGTCTCCCGGTCTATAACACGCACACACTTACAGAAACCTGCTCACCTCGCTGCTACTCACACACACGACCGCGCCGACGAAACAATCCTATGTATAGCTTGGCAAAAAAGAGTAGAAAATAATGGGGGCGCCACTGTAGGTCCTTATGGCAACACCTATAGCGCACCAAGCTAGTCTTGATACTTAGGTGTATATTTCTGTTATACGTACATTTATATCCACACATAGTATACTAGTATCAGTAAATATTGTTTAATTGAGCAAGGTTCTCGTTATGTAAGTATATAAAGAAAAAAATATAAAGTAAATTAAAATTTAATACATTGTTATTAATACATTGTAAGTTCTCTCTCACAGTATTCCTTATCTATTTTTATTACGTGCTGGCACGAATTCTTCCAATCCTCCTCCGTAATAGCTTGGAACCGTTCCGTTTTAGCACGCTCAGCTGCTTCCTATAAAGAAGAAACTTTTTATGATACCTTTATGTTACCTTTTTCAGTTTATTATTTAGGCATCTAATTTCTAGACCATTTAAAATACAAACGCTATAGTAACTTTATTACAAAGAAATAACACAACATTAGAAATAGATTTACATATTAGCTAGTCTAGCTCAAGTATCAAATTCTATGCCCACGCTATAGCAGAATACGCAGAACAAACGTAAACATAACCTAACTGCCCGATGTTTATTGAGGAATATTTCACTTGTTCCGTAGAACTTTTATTTAATCCTGCTTTAGGACCATCAAGTAACCTTTGATTCAACTTAAAATTACAAAACAAACTCTCACAAACCTGTCATATCAGCGGTTCTTTGAAAAACATTGTTGAGATCTGAAAGAATAGTTCTGGCCTCAAATTCTGCCAGACATCGCCTGTATACCTTATAAATAACCTCCCTGGCAGCACTTCTAACTGTTTTATTCAATATTTTTCACTTTTCGTCACTGTAACACCACCGCTTGACCGATCCAAGTAAAAAATCCGAGAATTCGTAATCTTTGTTTACAATTTTACATCAAACTTCATTGTTTTAAGAATGTTGCCATTAAACAAAAAAATTAGTTCCGTTTCAAGACTTTTTTGCCAAGCTGTACGGAGTCACAACTGTCACAAGTTTATAACACAACTAAAAAGTGCCTACCCTCTATTATGGTTTAAGATTATTTTTTAACAATTTACGCTCGCATTCTGTGTTTGTGTAATGTGTAAGTTAAGTAGGTACCTAAATATTGTGTGTTAAGTACAAACTGTAAAAAATTCTTTAGATTAAGCGCGCTAGCCTTATATAAACTTAATTAAGTATATTATATAGTCTCATTATAAGTGAACTGTACAGTTTTTAATGAGAATAAATTCTTTAAACTGAAACCTTCCTCTTGAATCACTCTATCTATTAAAAAAACCCGCATCAATATCCTTTGCGTAGTTTTAAAGATTTCAAAGGGACATAAAGACATAGGGACATAAGGACAGAAAAAGCGACTTTGTTTTATACTATGTAGTGATGAACAAATATACGTTAATGGTACTTTATATGTGTAGTTTCTGCAGGTAACTTCGATTAGGTAACGCGTTGTTTTGGAATAAAAATTGGCTGTAGATTGACGTTATTCAAATTCAAAAAAAATAATTAAACATAAATTATGCTGGACAATCCACACAGCGTCATCTAGTCCTAAACTAAGCAGAGCTTGTGTTATGGGTACGTTAAAGGCGCAAAAAGCACATAAAGTAGCGCCCTCATAGAAAAAATAAGTGGGGGCGCCTCTTTTGTGCTGTTTGTGCCTTAAGTAAGTACATTTTTTTAGAAATTGAATAAACGCATAAACTTCGATTCCCTGTTGCAAAATATAAAAAAATCCACCTGTAAGATTATAGGTACAAACGAAATGTAAACTGTATATGTGGACGACGCATGAATAATATAAAATCACGTCACAAAAACGATGGATCTGTCGATTCATCGTTTCGATGTCAACATCCTCATTTAATAGATTCATTGTGTGTTCGGAATGCTTTCACCCTTTGATCTATTTTTGATATTACTTTTATTATCATAGCGAGTATTGTGAGATTTATTGGAATGCCTTTTTGTATTAGGTCTAATAATGTCGCTGATGAAAATTTTAATGTTATTTTTATGATTTCATTTTTGGAAATCAGAATTTTGTTCAGCATGGACTGAAAAACACTACATAGTGTATAAAACAATGTCTGTTCTCTCCCTATGTCCCAATGTATGCTAAAATCTTTAAAACTACGCAACGGATTTCGATGTAGTTTTTTTTTAATAGATAGAGTGATTCAAGAGAAAGGTTTATACGTACTTATAATAAAACCGTGCGAAGCCGGGGCGGGTCGCTAGTATAAAATATATTAAAATATTCAGAAATCTCTGTTTTATCCACTTGTTATTTTATTTAATCTTCATCAATAAGTCAGGCATCATCTAAAGTATTTTCCGACGTTCTTAATTTTATTTACCTGCTATTTTGAGCGGAAAATTTATTTGCGAAGCGTTTATTTACCGAGAAATGTATTTAGGGAAATTAAGGAAATAAATTCTTAGTTCTGAAAAGCCTTATTGGCGCAGTGGAATCTTGGTAATTATGGATTAAGGATTATGATTCTGATACAACATTATTTCGCAATTAATAAAGCAGGAGTACCTAGGTACGTAGATACCTCCTTGCTTGCATTTCTGGGACTGTTTTCAGTTGGGGTTTGGTCGTTGTTGTCGTAATAAAATCACTGTTTTAGTTTAAACCATCTTTATCATCAAACCTATATTAGTCTAATGCTGGACATAGGCCTCCCCTAATGAGCGCCATAGTGCCTTGTCTTCAGCTTGCCGCATCCAGCATCTGCCAGCAGTATTTCGTAGATCGTCATCCCACCTGGCCGGAGGGCATCTATATTTACCGAGTGGCGGTCTTTGCTCTATATACGATGCGGTAGTTCTAAAAATAAAATCCAACGGGTTCTGTTCTGTTTAAGTTATTATGGAATAAATTGAACTTTGGAGAAATAGAGGAAAGTATTTCTCCAGGGTTCAATTCATTCCTTTTAACATTATTTCAATAATCGGACTCGTAAATATTTAGATGGCTTTAAACAAGATCTTGATTAATCAGAAGGCAATCTTGGATTCAATTTGGGAATTCTAATCAAAATCTTGAAGACCCTATTACGTAAATAAATAGTTATTACTTAACTAAGTATAAGTACTCATTTGACATGTTTGTTCGTTATATTGGACAAATACATAACAATCTAAAGCCCATAATATGGGTAACTTGGTAATCAAATATTATTTGATTGCCAAGTTTTGTTAGGCTTTTAATATTACTAACCTAGAGTTAACCTTCTCATAGAGTCCACAGGAGATAAGAATGCTGGCTTCTATTTTGGTCAACGAATTAGCATTGCCATTCAACGTGGCAATGCTGCCAGCATTCTGGGTACTTTGCCTTCTGGTGACGGCTTAGATTTTTTTTTTTTTTTATATTAACAATAGACCTTCGTTTGACCACAGATTTTTAAGAGTTTGTTATAATTGTATATACTAGTGAGCTATGTGATCTAATTATGTTATAGTTTAATTAAACATTGACTTACCTAAAAATTAAAATTAATAAGAATCAAATGTAATTTATTTAGTGACAAGTGCGATGCCACAAACAGACACGATTGCTGTTTTTTTTTAATATTAAGTATTTGTGTGCTCACTCCATCATTATTGCATTGACAAACATATTGACATTAACTTTAGACTATTTGGAAGCGTCTGCAGTAAGCTCATTTGTTTCAATTGTACATGGGTGATTCTACGAAAACTCGTTTTTTGTCTGACTTCTGTGGCACATTTTTTTTTGTTGAAATTGTACATAATGATGGTATATTCTAAATGACGATTTAATTTTGAATTTTTTGGTAGTGAAGGGAACTTTATTGGCTTTATGGTTACGAAGTTATTCAATTTTAAAAATATGGTGTCCACGGAAATCAGAATTTATATCACCAAAATCAAATATGGGTTGGTTTATCAATAAAAATATGTGTTTTCGGTAGTAAGTAGATTATTAAGCTTCTTAAAACTAAGGACCAATTATTTGACGTTTGTAGTTTTAATCAGTTTTTACAAAAACACCTTTAAATCATTACTGTAAATACAAGTAACTTTTTATAAAAATCACACTAATAATGTTTATCTTTGTATTAAAAATATTATAATTATTCATTTTGTATTTATTATAAACTTTTATCCTAAAAAACATCATAAAAACTGTAAAAAAATATTATTGAGATGTTAATGAACCCGCAAAATACACGGAAATGAGTACCACGGAAATCAAAAATAATAACAAAATCTTAGAAATTTTCTTAATTTGCTGGTTTATTTTACATTGAAATATGCAGTCGAAATTAGGAACACAAAAGGCATGAATTATCATAATTAATAAAACAATAGGATTAGCATAAACAAATTTATAGTCAACATGGTAATCAGAATTTCTAGATACCAAGCCACGGATAGTGATTACTTACTGAAATAACAGAGTGACGTGGAGACATACACACTTGTTGTACACACCACTGATGGGGCGTGACTGATAGTTTCTCTCGTTCTAACAACAATTTACGCAGATGTTAAAGTACAGCATTTATGAATGAATTAGTGCGCACCAGGGGAATCAGAGCTAAACGACGGACGCGAAGTTATCTCGTTGTAACTTGTCAACTAAAGCTTAGTTTTGCGTAGTAATAGCGTCAAATAAGCAAGTAACTATCTGGGTTATTGTGAACCTATGTAAATTAGTACTAGTGTTTTCAGGAAATGATATAAAAATTTATTAACACAGGAACATGAGGTCCGGACGCACCACGGAAGTCAGAATTTCCAAGGATTTCATTTATTTTTACTTATTTAAAATAAGATTATTAAAAAACTAAAAAAGGCCTCCTCTATTATCTTTGTCTAATCTACTATCATAAAAAAAATCAAAGGGCTAGGGATACTTTTTGTATGATTTTTCGAGCCGGACATGTTTTTTTGAAGCCCGGGAGAATCACCCACATACTATTTGAATTTTTTTCTCTTACTTAATTGTAATTTTCGTTGTTAATTAAGAATTGCATTGCACGCCTCTCGTTGACCCGGAAAAATCCATTAAACACCAACGAAAGCAAATTTTTTAAACAGGAAGTCTCGAAACCTGAATCTAATATCTAAAAGATAATATGTCCCAACACGCTTTTATTGGTCGAACAAATCCTATGCTCGTTGTTTAATTAAACGAAGCACGGTTTGTTATTGTACAACAAAGTTAGTTTGCGCGACAAATTGGACGTGTTGTTAGGCTGCAGATCGGACGCGGGTTTTATTCGTACCCTAGAAAATGTAACTCGAATAGTGGACATATTGGACGAGCCGACACTCGACGTATTGGACAGTTCTGCATCCTATAAACGAGTGTGAAGTGAATTAGAGCTGTAAAATCATCAGCCTTACCACAAAAAACAAAATCACGACTTAGACACGCGTTTAACAGTTGTTTAGCAAAAGTCATCCTACCAAACCATGTTATATTGTCGTTTTTTGTGGTAAGGCCGTATGAATCTCAATTTAATAACTTTATTTACAATGAAAATTACAATCAAGGAGTAGAAAAAAATAAAACTAGTATATAAAATTGAAATAATTGAATACTAATTGGAGACGGTTGCAAACAATTTAATAACGATAAATAAAAAGCTGAAGGGAAAGTGGGCGGGAAATTAATATAATTATATTTCTGTAGGTAACTAATGTAATTGGTTGTTTAATCGTATTAATTACTTAGAAAATAAATAAAAGCGAAAAACCAATAATCGTTGGGGTAAAATTGTTTTTGAGTGAAGACCACAAATAGGCAAACTAATTTTAGGACGCTTTCCGGCAAGACAGGATGACGACCAGTGAAACACCTATGCTTATGTATATGCTACGAGAGTGCGGAGTGCTTATGCAAACTTTCACGTTATTTTTTTACCATAGAAAAACAAATAACACTTGGTAAACTAATTGACTCTCATAATAAATAGTTACATTAATCTGAGCACCTAAGCCTAAGATTTAAGAGAATCCTATATTTTCTTGCTGCAGTTAGCACAGATAATTGGCAAACTTTTAGTTCTAACCTACGCTACGCCCTAAAAGGAACGTTCATGCAAAATTTCAGCTTCGTACTCTTTTAGTTACAGAGATCTCTATATAAGTCACCCAGTTTTCTGTTTTATTAATATACTAGACAACTTACACAGCTTCATACAGCCCTAAGCTAAGTAGAGCTTGTCTTGGATGTCTATTTCTAGGATGAAGCCGCCGCCGTTACGACCAGTATTCGTATTTATTTGTATTTCTTGCTTGACTTTCTGTTTTCTCTTTTTGCCTTGGAAAACAGACAATCAGACAACTTTTTCTTTACTTACTGTAGACTGCTTTTCATTGTTAACTGATATTTTATTTAATACTTCATTGTCTTAAGAAGGAAAGTATTTTTCATATTAAATTGGTTTTACTTACTTATAAATTAGTGAATTGTTTAGGGTTTTTCATTTAAAATGGAACGACTATTGATGGAATAGGGGATTAAAAAAAACTAAAACAATGCTGGATGAATGAACAAAAATACCCCATTTTTTTTCTAGGTGCTGATCAAAGCTAGCGTTAGGCCTTTATGAAAGTGCTTTTCCTCGCTAAGTATCATTTTTTGTGATTTCATAAACAAAATCAAACCAACATATAATAGTAGGGAATCTATAATATCTTTATTTGATTTCAACTAGACTTATTTCTCAAAGTTATGATCAATTTAGCTCAAAAAGCCTATCATAAAAACGATATCGCAAAATTGTCCCGTTATGAGCAAAATTGTATCATTTTATATCATTTTGTACGCTGTCACTCGTACGTAATTTCCCTCCATTATCTTTGAAGAAAAATAAAAGCTATAAAAAATAACAAAGGTGTTGGCAAGGCGTTTAGATATCGTCGATCCGTCAACAAATCGGGGAAATTTCAAACGTAGAATCATCGATAAATAAAAGAGAAAGAAAAGAAGATCAAACAAACTGTTTCCTGTTCCTCTTTTGTTTGTCGTTGTTAAAACAAACAGAGAACAATAAGAACTTTGTATGATGAGTGTTTGTTTTTGTGAACAAACGTTTGTTTAAATCAAATTCCACTTCAGAAGATCCATCCATCTTCAAATTTATTTCGAAATATCTAAAATATAGGTACCTACTTAACTTCGTTCCGACGAAAACAGGTCCGGTAGTAGTGTCGACGCTCACTAGACATTGGTTCTTTTCAGAGTACAATAAATGATACAGAAAATCAGCAAAGCAATATCTTTATTTCTTTAGGCTTACAAAATAAGCACTTAGACAAGTCAAAATGCATACAAGCATATTGCATTGTGTTTCATTACAAACCCCTCACGTTCCCATCCCGTCAAAATGTTAAAAGCCTCTATCAAATGTTCCGTGTAACGTGATATCCACACGAACAAGTTTTGTCCCACATTGAAAATAAAAGCAGCTACAATGTAAAGGCTTCTGATCCTGTGTTTGCTGATACTTAGGATAGGTGCTTGGTTTATACGTTATTACTATCAGGGGATTTCAAAACTTATTGACCGTCTACTGTAGGTACTCTATGACATATTTGCACCTATATATATATTTATTGTCGACTATGGCAAAGCTTTTTTTCATTGGTATTTATATGTGTGTTTCCATGCATTTCACCCGTAGTTTGGTACTCATAGACACATATACAGACAGATTTAATATATACATATAATACAGATTTAATTCATTATGGCATAAAAACATAATTTTAATCATTTTTTTTTCTTAATGGGCTTAAATCATCACTGATATAATATATAAAAAATATATGTTTCAAAATCAATTCATTAGCAACATTCTTTTTTTTATACGTGTAGAACCTTCTTGAATCCAGCCCGAAGCCAATCAAACACCAAGGGACCCATATTGTACATAGTTAGAATTTTTAAATTAATATTGTGTTACGTCATCAAGCAAGCGAAAAAACATAATTTGCTCTCATTTGCAGCTATTTTCATGAACACATCCTAAAACGTAAGCGTAATAATGGCGAATAGGCTCAAAACAGCTCCCACAAAGTGACTAACTAAAGCTAGCAACGAAAACAAACAAAATACTGATTATTCAAATCAACCTGAAGAGTCAAAAGGCGCTAAAGTTAGTTATAATAAGTTAGGGCTTCGTTTGCACCGCCGCGCGCCGGCAAAAAGCGATTTTTGTTCTCGGCATAACTTTTGCTATCACAGAGAAGATAAAAACTTGCGCGCGGTTACTCTTCATAAATTATGATTAAGTTGACTGAATTTTTTGGTGCGAGACGAGTTCGAACAGTTTTTGCGTCGTAGCGATTCTACGACGTTATAACGAAGGGTCTACGCCGTAGCTTCGTAGAGGATCTACGCAGTAGTTTTGTAGCGAGTTTATTTTCGTACTTAGTAAAGGATTTGTGTTGAATTTTCGTAAATCATTTACGTTATTTTTTTTAGAAAGATAGAAAACACTTAATTGCACAATTAAATAAAAATAACAATATACAATAAATTTACTTGGACTAAGTGACAGTTGGACTTATCGCTGAAGAGCGATCTCTACCAGACAACCATGGATGGATAGAATCATTGGATAGTAGGATCTGTGTACATATTTAAGTACCCTACATTATTATAAATACAATACTTACTGCCATTATCGCCCATATATTTCGCCTTTACATACTTCTTCATCTTATTTTTTATATAAAACTAATTGAACCAAAGTGTATTAAGGTGCTTTCAGTTTTAGTAGACTGTAACTATTTATAAAATTTTATAAGTTTAAGTTTACGGGGTGTTTTCTTTGTACTTATATTTAAAAATAATTTATAGTGTTCTAGGTGTCTATCAGTCACCTAGTACCCATATAGTACCCATAACTCAAGTTCTGCTTCGCTTGGGCTAGATGATGCTGTGTGGATTGTCCAGCATTATTTATTTATAAGAAAACTTAAAACTATTTGGAAATTGATTTGGTTTTTAAGCCTACTCATAATTAATTTCACTGAAATGTCTTTTTGTTTGTAGATTAAAAGGTTAGTCAGAACCGAACATAAGTTAGAGAATATAATATATTCTCTAACTTATGTTCGGTTCTGACTAACCTTTTCGTATATTATACGAAACAATTATTAATTCAAACTTTATTATATATAAAACATAAACCAATTTGCATTCCCTTCCAATAAGACCGCATGTCATATATTCCACTTTCAGAAAAGAAAACTTACTTACAAGAAAACACTTTTTTTCTCGTTACAATGTTCGTGAACTTTTCTACTTTGTGTGAATTTCGTTTTGTTACAAAAACCCCTTACGAGAAAATTCCATAAACACGAAAGGTTAACCACATTTGCAACATTTATCACACAGAGTTGTGTATATTTAACCAAAAATACAAAGTATGGTTGACACTGAGGGTTGACAAACTAATTATAAATTCAGTCAAGAGTGAGATGAGACCAAATAAATGTGTCTGTAAAAGAGTTCCGTAAATAACGGATAACCACATCGTTTAATATATTTAAGTAGCAATAAGAAAACGCGGGTAAATTTATTATATAACTAGCGAGCCCGCCCTGGCTTCGCACGGTTGTATCTTTTAAAAAAACCGCTTCAAAATCCGTTGCGTAGTTTTAAAGATTTAAGCATTTATAGGGACATAGGGAGAAAGCGACTTTGTTTTATACTATGTAGTGAGTAGTGATATGTTTAAGCTTTATACTGTTTAATAATATTTTAAAAAACACCAGCCTAAGAAAAGCTAACAGCTCTTGCCCGACCTTAAACCCAAAATCTCAACTGGAATTTTCTCAAAGATACTTTGCCCACATAATGTTCTCATTCACAAGCATTTGACATTTCATTACTTCGAGACACTCGGGAAAGGAAATTTGGGGAGATTTCGAAAGGAATATGGGGTATCTAATAGCCTGCGGGTTTACTCGAGTTGTTTCAAAGATAAAATATAATATCACTATGTTTTTAACCTCAAATACTCAAACAATTGGAGGGAGAAATAAAATCGATGCGAGATGCGTTGAGTATTCGTGAGTTATTCGGTTATTATAAGTTTCATCATCATCAGCCTATATTAGTCCACTGCTGGACATAGGCCTCCCCTAATGAGCGCCATAGCGCCCTATAAGTAGATATAATTTACTCGTATTATAAGTTTAAGGGTCTCATAATGATGTATACAGACAGAGAGACAAACCAAAAGAGTTTCTTTTGCATTTTGAAATGAACATGGAAAGAATCTGGATTTCCATTGAATGGTTCTGTAGTATCTTAGGGACATGGAAATTCATAGTGAAACAAACCGATTCTCTAATGATCTCTTGAAAAAAGTACTCTGTTCCACACCCATAGAAGTGAATTGGCCTTGGTTTGAGTCGTAGAAGACAATAATACTAAAAATCAATTGAAGTTTTAGTGAGAACTTTTGAGTAAGCATTTAAACTACAAGGAACTACTAACAGTAGACAATTTTCGCACATAATTAAGCACTATGTCCAAATCCAATTTGATGAGACTGGCCACCGTCACTGCCACCGTGGTCGAAATCGGCTATAGTATACTAGTTTCTTAGGCACTATTAGTATCTACGTTGGTGCCTTTTTATATTATGCTTTTGTACACGTATTCTATAATTTCATATGCTACCTTTAATATTTTTACTGTTCCTTTGTTATTTTTCGTACGATTTATGTGTGATGTCAACAAAAAGTATATCTGCTTATCTCAAGGGGCAATAAACAGAACATCTTCTTGTATGTTGTCTATATCACGCACAAAGTTGTACACCCTCACAAAAATCGTGCTTTTAAAACGTTCATCGCTGAACCCTAAAAATAATAATAATGTAACACGAGCGTCGCAAATGTCAGCCATTACGCATAACTCGCGCTGCTCTGCCGCTATTGTAGCGGAAAAACACCGCCTTTTTATACGAAATGAGTTTATTCCACTTGACACTAAGTTCAATATACTATAATATACGAAGTAGGTACGTTCAGAGAAACGGGTAGCGTAAAATAAATAAGTTACGTTCGGTTACTTTGGTAACCGGGTTTATACCGGTTGTGCTTTAGTATAGGTTGAGGAAAAGCTTTCGTCTGCTTCGATATATTTGGTGCCTTACAGCGCCTCTACCAAAGTGAAAGGAACCTATGTAGTTTGATTTAACCGAAAAGTTTCATTCGGAATCTATGTAGTTTGATTTAACGGAATAGTCTCATTCTCGTAAGCTACTAGAATCTTTGTTTCATACTATCCTTATTATTCGAATGGTTTTTATTACAGAATTGACGGAGGCTATTTTAATGGAAAATATAGTCTAGGTATCAAATTGTAAAGTGAGCGTGATCTATCTTGAAAACTTTTTTCGTATCAACAACAACTGTGTACTACCACTGTTTCTAAGCTTACAGAACTACATACTTCTTTTCTAAATGGGTACTACCAGCCATATTCTCCTCAAAAAAGGAACAACTTGTATCTTTCGGACGGTTGCGCTAGTACCTAATCAAATAATGTTAAGTGAAATCCGTTTAGATTCACATGCTTATATGCAATTGTTTTAAGTTAATGGTTTTTTTTTTTTTGCTTCGTGCCAACAATCCTTGTCATACAACTTAGTTCCAGATGATCAATCTAGCATGGGCGAAGGAGGTTGCGGGGTCGATTTCCGCCTTGAGATAATTTATTGTACAATGTTCCAGGATTCTGGGTGTTCTCTATGTTTAATAATAAATAATAGCTGCCTATCACTTAATTATACATTGTATTAAGTATATCAGTCATCTAGTACACATAACACAAGCTCTGCTCAGCTTGGAGCAAGCATCGAGATGCGCTGACTGGAAAATATTCTGTAGTATATACTTTCCTAGGTCAGTAAATCTATAAATTATTTTCCTAACTCAATTCCAACACACAATTTATCTACGTCACATATTTCGACTGAAATTGGCAGTAAATTTAAACTCTAGGTCAGCTTATGTCCGCTTCACACTATAAATTTGCTTTGGTCGCATAAGTTTAGCTTATGGAACGTAACTAATAATAAATAGTTTTAGGTAAATGCTATTTCGTATCATCATTTGTTATTATGTCGTCTTCAAGAGTCTTATTTAGTATTTTCAATGCCTGAATAGCCTTCATTAAATATATTATAATTTACTTCTTTAGGAATTTCAATTAAAGCGAAGGGAAATCAATTATCACTTTATTTCTCAGATTACTTTGAAAATTATGTAATTATGTACTTTAAATTTGATTTGTTTAAGTGTTTATTTTGTAAGCCTAAAGAAATAAAGATATTGATTTACAGATTTACTATAAGAGCTACAACCGATCATGCAACTTTATCGTAATTTTAAAGACTGTCAAAACACTTCCTGATTGAAATAAATTTTAGAAAAATATGTCCCACATTGTGAATCGTCTAAGCTGCAAAACTCCATTAGCATTTTATATAAGAGGATTTTGTTAAGAGCTAAATGTAACAAGCCTAGACCATTTCACGCTGTGGAAAATGTAAAAGTTTGGACAGTCGTGTCTATCAGCGGAATCACCGCAACGGCTTTATACTCATAACAATAAAGATCATTTTACGACAGTTGACGAATGAGTTTCCACCGTGTAATTTTAGAAGGAAGTGTTCTGCTTTATATTTCTTGTTTATGACCCTTTTTCAAATGAATGAACTGAGCGGGGTTGTGGAAATGTCGAAAATATTTAAAATACATTTATTACTTTATTAGGTTTAAAACATATTAAATAATAAATACTATCAGCTTATTATTTAACGGTTGCTATGGCGCTCATTAGGGAAGGCGTATGTCAAGCAGTGGACTAATATAGGATGATGATCATGATTTAAAATTCTCAACAGAGCGTACGCATTTGCTTTCCTTGGAGTCGAGACCTAGGTAGGTCCTTAGAGTAACGATCCAAAGCTCTCCGGTCTTTTTAATAAATTTTAAGCATCGTCTAGTCTAGACTTATGCGACGCAATTTTAGTCGTTTCAACAGCCGTTTTTTCATGGACCTACTATTTTCTCCTATTAGTAGGACCACGAGGGAGACCTATTTCTGTCTTTCCTATTCTAGGGTGAATCAAAAATCTACCTCCTGTATAAGTTTCTCGTTACTCCTATGATAATAATATAGAACATTTATAGTCCGGTCAATTTAGACCAAAAAATAAGAGTGAAGTTACATAAAGTCCCAACAAGCTGAAAATTGGTAAGATTGTTTAAAATACTATGAGAAATAAAATTTGAAAGTTCCCCATTATTCCCATGTAAGGAAAAAAAAATATTCAAGGTCAAAGGTCAAAAAATGTGTTTTTCGCGATTTTCAGCAAAACGGTAAGTTTTATCATAAAAATACCTTAGACAAGATTGTATATCATAAAATTATCTACAAAAAACGTGTCGGTACTTTTTTTGCTACCACCCACCGTTTGTGAGATATAACGATTCAAAAAGTTGTAATCGTCATAATATGCACACGTTTCCACGCCACCTATGAGGTAGTGTACTGTACGTAACGCGTTTTTTTAACATGGTTATCCCAGGACCAGTAGGTAGTAGGATTTAGAGACGACTAGTATCTGCTCGCGGCCTCGCACGCCTTGTTTCTATGGAATCGTTTCAAAGCTATTTTTATCCCATGGGAACTAATTTATGGGATGAAAAGTAGCCTATGTGTTATTTTAGGGCTAGAACTACGTCTATTCAAAATTATAGCCCTATCCGTTTAGTAGTTTTTGCGTGAAAGAATAACAAACATCCATACATTCCTACAAACTTTCTCGTTTATAATATTAGTAAGGATGTTATTGAACATGTTCGAGTAAAGCAAGTAAATCAAGTACATCAATATCTTTATTTCTTTACTTTCAAAATAGCACAACCAGAAGTAACTTTTGTTCAAATAAATGGTCTCAAAAATACTTTTACAAACTTTTTGAATAATTATATCTCAAAAACGGTGGGTAGTAGGAAAAAAATATTGAAACATTTTTTGTAGACAATTTTATGATCTACAATCTTGTCTCAGGTATTTTTAAGATAAAACTTACCGTTTTGCTGAAAATCGCGAAAAACTCATATTATTGACCTTTGACCTTGAATTAAAAAAATTCCATACACGGGAATGATGGGGAACTTCTAGACATTGTTTATAATTATGTTTTGAACAATTTCACTGATTTTCAGCTTGTTGGGACTTTATGTAACTTCGAATATCTAAATTGACCGGACTATTAGTAATGTATTATTGTTTACCTATTTTTTATTTGAGTCTCATAACCCACTGCATTCGAAATAGTGAGACGGACGGATTAATGGATTCGGATGAACATAATACATACACCATGACTCGGACTAGAACATATGGCTAATTTTTACCCCCAGGATAATCTTATCTATTCAATTTGTTTCTCTGCAGGGAAGACAAGTTATTAAAGGAAAAGATCATTCCTGTCAAGTCAGTTATGCCAAAAACCAAATCGACGAAGCGATAAATAAAATGAAGAAACAAGCTTTTTCTACTGATACTCCAATTACGCAAACATATGGAAAAGAAAAGAAGAAATTGGAAGATAAAGGTATACATTTCGTACTTCCGGTGCCACCCCTTAAAAATATACAAACTGCTTTGTATACAAGTCGCAAAAGGACAAATTTCAAGAATGTAGAGTCTGTGGAAATACCGGAACAGTTGTCGAGTTATCTTTTAGCAGAATACCTAAATGGAAGTTGTCGCATTTCTGTTTTTTGCTCGAATGAAGGCAGAAAGCTTTTAGGAGAAGCTGAGGAGTTCTTCGTCGATGGAACTTTTCAGAGTTGTCCTCAACCGTTTGAGCAACTATTTACAATTCACGGAGACCTTGGTGCTTCGTCATCAGAAACGAAAGTAGTACCACTTGTTTATGCCCTCATGTCTGATAAAAAGCAAGAGTCGTATGCTGCTCTTTTCGCTATGATAAAATCACAAATACCTGATTGGACTCCAAAAAAAATCCATTTGGACTTCGAAATCGCTATTGCCAATGCTTTGATGAACATTTTCCCGGAAGTGATATTAAAAAAATGTTTTGCTCATTTATCGAAAGCCATTTGGAAAAATTCCAAAGTCAAACTTAAAATTAAGGAAAAAATAGAAAAAAGAATTGTCGGATTATGTAAGGGTTTAGCTCTACTACCTGAAAATCTCATAGAAAATGGTATTGGTTATGTCACCGTTAAATTGTAAATAACGTTAGATTACAATCTATCTAGCAAGATTGTAATCTGTCGATAGATTGTAAACCGTAACATTTGCTTATAATTTAACGCTTTATTTTTCGGTAGATTATAATCTATCGAAGTGAAACCGTCAAATTGTAAAACAGAACGCACCTAGCGCGCTGATTTAATCAGGATGAATTTACCACAGAGTTACAAACCTATTACAGCGGGCATAATGAAAATAGTAAAAAAATACAATGGAGAAATCAAAGAATACAAAGTGTTTTAAAGTTGTTAGACGAGTTGGTAACTACAACACAATAAAATTATGTTTTCAAAAACATTAATATATTTTCGACTTGTTTTTTTTATATTTTGTTTTAATTTTGTGATAGTTTTTTCTTTAAGAAATTTTCATTATTTTTTCAATTTTACGTTGTGTTTAAGGAGAAAATATTTTTACGTTTCTGATTTTCTTATTTTGAGACCATGTGATTATTATTGATTAAGTACCTACTTAATAATAAATAAATAAATAATTCCGGACAGTCCACACGGCATCATCTAGCTCCAAGCTAAGCAGAGCTTGTGTTATGGGTACTAGATGACTGATATAATTAATTTCTGGAGATCGTTCAAAAATTTGTCCCGAGGCGGGAATCGAACCCGCAACCTCCTGTGTCGTAGGCGGACCTTTGCCCACCGCACCACATCGGAAATCAAAAAAAAAAAAAAAAAAACAAGAACTCAATTATTCTTGAAGTGCATTTATTTTATTTGACTGACACCTATGTTTCATTCCTAACTCTATGGACACAGAGCAGTCTACTGTAAGGGCTCCCACACAAAACTGCGATTTGGTGCGATGCGATGCGATGCGATGCGATTTGATGCGATGTCACACGAACTCGATTTGCGAATTTCTGCGATGCGAATTTGTGCGGCGAACCGTTTTGTAGGGTAACCATACCTTCAAGTTTAGTCAGCCGTATTGGACGTGTTTTTAGGAAGCGTAAGATGGATCCCAAAAAGATAATTGAACCGATTTAAGCAAAAATGATCCAACCCACACAAACCTCATTTCGAGATAATCGATATTTAAGTTTGTGTCGGTATTTTTCTAGCTTTGTAATACAAAATGTTGTTATTTTAATTTAATTTAATGCTATGTAAACTCAACTTTTTCGCTATAAATAATATAAAGAATAAATTGTAATAGTTTAGTAGATAATTGGGAAAACTTGCGCCTGGATCATTATTACAAAATTAATTTTGTATGGAAAGAGCTATGTAGGGTGCAAAAATTAAAATGCAAAAATGATTCAAAGTGTGATAAAAATTAGTAATCATTTTTGTGTTTTAAAAGACAAAACAAACAAAATTGGCCCCTCTCCTCGTCCAAATCAGAATAAGGTTCATCACATAAACCATCTACATCGTCTATTATTGCAGCTTCCCTTCGGTTTCTTAAATTAATCAATGCAATCATCTGGTATCTAATATTAGATCTGCTGGCCCTGTACTTATTTTATTTTATTTTTTATTTTTCGTTAAAGTACGAAACACACAGAAGCCGGAGGCGTGGCGGAGGCGAAGGCGTGCGAGTTGTATTCTATGGAATCCTATGAAAGCCTACACACACACCGCAGGCCGTGGCGAACGCGGTGCCATAGGAAAAACCGGCACGCCTTCGCCTCCGCCACGCCTCCGGCTTCTGTGTGTTTTGAACTTTATGGTTTATTTCGTTTACGTACTTAGATGGAATAGCAATTTCAAATATTAACTTGTCAAAGCTTAACTTGTTTTATATCATCATCATCATAATCAACCTATATTAGTCCACTGCTGGACATAGGCCTCCCTTAATGAGCGCCATAGCTCCCTGTCTTCAGCTTGACGCATCCAGCATCTGCCAGCAGTCTTTCGCAGATCGTCATCCCACCTGGCCGGAGGGCGTCCTATACTACGTTTGCCAAGTCTCGGTCTCCACTCAAGAACACGTTTACCCCAACGGTTGTCGGTTCTTCGCGAGATATAGCCGGCCCACTGCCACCACTTCAGCTTGCTAATTATTTGAGCTATGTCGATAACTTTGGTTCCCTTTCGGATGTATTCTTTACGAATCCTATCCTTCAGAGAAACTCCGAGCATAGCTCTTTCTATAGCTTTCTGAGCTCTTTGAACTGATGGACCAGCTTAATATTATAGTTTGAATCATTGTAGCAAAATAGAACGGTTATATGTTAGGGTAACCAAAGCAACACAAAAATCATTCAAGTGGCATGAAACACTTATACATTTTAAAAAATGGTCTTCGACATGATAGTTGTGGGTTGGATCATATGGATTTTCCACATTTGTGAACATAGAGGTGTGAGTCTTTGATATGTTAAAATATACCTTATACTGATTACATAGGTTAAAAAAACTCGAAATTGACTAGGTTGTGGGTTGGATCATTTTTGTATAAATCGGTCCAACTGTTATTGTTAATTAGATATAAAAGAAAAAGAAGATTCTGGATTCATCCATTTAATACGATTATGAACACTGAAGGGAACTATTTTACTCGAAATTACTATGAGTTGAGAACTAAAGCAGTTTTTTTTTACAACACAAAGAATGCGGCTCAGGCGCCGCGCATCCTTCGCTAAAGTTGTCTCAGAGCGGACTAAAAGGGGGGTCACCAAGTATGACGTAATATGACAGGAATGCGCGATGCAAATGAGATCGGACGTTATCGTGCGAGCTCGCAGATATTTGCGATGCGATGCGAGCTCGCAGTTTTGTGTTTGAGCCCTAAGGCTGACCAATCAGGGATCAGGTATTCGTATAGAACACAGTTTGAAAATTGTAAGATTGTGATTTGACGGTTTCACTTCGATAGATTATAATCTACCGAAAAATAATGCGTTAAATTGTAATGAAATGTTACGGTTCACAATCTATCGACAGTTTATAATCTCGCGAGATAGATTATAATCTAAGTTTATTTGCAATTTAACGGTGACAGTTATATCAAGAATGAAAGCACCAGTTCCCTAAAAATCCAGTCAGATAATCGATAATCCAGGAGGTGTCCAGGATGATGGAGAGCATCCAGGAGGTGTCCAGGATGATGGAGAGAATCCAGGAGGTGTCCAGGATGATGGAGAGCATCCAGGAGGTGTCCAGGATGACGGAGAGGTGTCCGGGAGATGTCCGGGAGATGTCCGGGAGGTGTCCGGGATGTGTCCGGGAGGTGTCCGGGATGTGTCCGGGATATGTCCGGGAGGTGTCCGGGAGGTGTCCGGGATGTGTCCGGGAGGTGTCCGGGAGGTGTCCGGGATGTGTCCGGGATGTGTCCGGGATGTGTCCGGGACGTGTCCGGGATGTGTCCGGGAGGAGTCCGGGAGGTGTCCGGGTGGTGTCCGGGAGATGTCCGGGTGGTGTCCGGGAGGTGTCCGGCAGGTGTCCGGGAGGTGTCCGGGAGGTGTCCGGGATGATGGAGACCATCCAGGAGGTGTCCAGGATGATGGAGAGCATCCAGGATGATGGAGAGCATCCAGGGTGATGGAGAGCATCCAGGATGATGGAGAGCATCCAGGATGATGGAGAGCATCCAGGAGGTGTCCAGGATGGTGGAGAGCATCAAGGAGGTGTCCAGGAAAATGGAGAGCATCCAGGAGGTGTCCGGGAGGTGTCCGGGAGGTGTCCGGGAGGTGTTCGGGATGATGGAGAGCATCCAGGAGGTGTCCGGGATGATGGAGAGCATCCAGGAGGTGTCCGGGATGATGGAGAGCATCCAGGAGGTGTCCAGGATGATGGAGAGCATCCAGGATGATGGAGAGCATCCAGGGTGATGGAGAGCATCCAGGATGATGGAGAGCATCCAGGATGATGGAGAGCATCCAGGATGATGGAGAGCATCCAGGATGATGGAGAGCATCCAGGAGGTGTCCAGGATGATGGAGAGCATCCAGGAGGTGTCCAGGATGATGGAGAGCATCCAGGAGGTGTCCAGGATGATGGAGAGCTTTTAGGAGAAGCTGAGGAGTTCTTCGTCAATGGAACTTTTCAGAGTTGTCCTCAACTCATGGATCCAGGAGGTGTCCAGGATGATGGAGAGCATCCAGGAGGTGTCCAGGATGATGGAGAGCATCCAGGAGGTGTCCAGGATGATGGAGAGCATCCGGGAGGTGTCCAGGATGATGGAGAGCATCCAGGAGGTGTCCAGGATGATGGAGAGCATCCAGGAGGTGTCCAGGAGGTGTCCAGGATGATGGAGAGCATCCAGGAGGTGTCCAGGATGATGGAGAGCATCCAGGAGGTGTCCAGGATGATGGAGAGCTTTTAGGAGAAGCTGAGGAGTTCTTCGTCGATGGAACTTTTCAGAGTTGTCCTCAACCGTTTGAGCAACTATTTACTAATACCTGATTGGACTCCAAAAAAAATCCATTTGGACTTCGAAATCGCTTTTGCCAATGCTTTGATGAACATTTTCCCGGAAGTGATATTAAAAAAATGTTTCGCTCATTTATCAAAAGCCATTTGGAAAAATTCCAAAGTCAAACTTAAAATTAAGGAAAAAATAGAAAAAAGAATTGTCGGATTATGTAAGGGTTTAGCTCTACTACCTGAAAATCTCATAGAAAATGGTATTGGTATATCAAGAATGAAAGCACCAGTTCCCTAAAAATCCAGTCAGATAATCGATAATCCAGGAGGTGTCCAGGATGATGGAGAGCATCCAGGAGGTGTCCAGGATGATGGAGAGAATCCAGGAGGTGTCCAGGATGATGGAGAGCATCCAGGAGGTGTCCAGGATGATGGAGAGGTGTCCGGGAGATCTCCGGGAGATGTCCGGGAGGTGTCCGGGATGTGTCCGGGAGGTGTCCGGGATGTGTCCGGGAGGTGTCCGGGAGGTGTCCGGGATGTGTCCGGGAGGTGTCCGGGATGTGTCCGCGATATGTCCGGGAGGTGTCCGGGATGTGTCCGGGAGGTGTCCGGGATGTGTCCGGGATATGTCCGGGAGGTGTCCGGGAGGTGTCCGGGATGTGTCCGGGAGGTGTCCAGGATGTGTCCGGGGTGTGTCCGGGAGGTGTCCGGGAGGTGTCCGGGATGTGTCCGGGAGGTGTCCGGGATGTGTCCGCGATATGTCCGGGAGGTGTCCGGGATGTGTCCGGGAGGTGTCCGGGATGTGTCCGGGATATGTCCGGGAGGTGTCCAGGATTAGTCCGGGAGGTGTCCGGGATGTGTCCGGGATGTCTCCGGGATGTGTCCGGGATGTGTCCGGGATGTGTCCGGGAGGAGTCCGGGAGGTGTCCGGGTGGTGTCCGGGAGGTGTCCGGGTGGTGTCCGGGAGGTGTCCGGGAGGTGTCCGGGAGGTGTCCGGGATGATGGAGAGCATCCAGGAGGTGTCAAGGATGATGGAGAGCATCCAGGATGATGGAGAGCATCCAGGATGATGGAGAGCATCCAGGATGATGGAGAGCATCCAGGATGATGGAGAGCATCCAGGAGGTGTCCAGGAAAATGGAGAGCATCCAGGAGGTGTCCGGGAGGTGTCCGGGAGGTGTTCGGGATGATGGAGAGCATCCAGGAGGTGTCCGGGATGATGGAGAGCATCCAGGAGGTGTCCGGGATGATGGAGAGCATCCAGGAGGTGTCCAGGAAAATGGAGAGCATCCAGGAGGTGTCCGGGATGATGGAGAGCATCCAGGAGGTGTCCGGGATGATGGAGAGCATCCAGGAGGTGTCCAGGAAGTGTCCAGGATGATGGAGAGCATCCAGGATGATGGAGAGCATCCAGGATGATGGAGAGCATCCAGGATGATGGAGAGCATCCAGGATGATGGAGAGAGGTGTCCGAGATGTGTCCGGGAGGTGTCCGGGATGTGTCCGGGAGGTGTCCGGGATGTGTCCGGGATGTTTCCGGGAGGTGTCCGGGAGGTGTCCGGGATGTGTCCGGGAGTTGTCCGGGATGTGTCCGGGATGTGTCCGGGATGTTTCCGGGAGGTGTCCGGGAGGTGTCCGGGAGGTGTCCGTGAGGTGTCCGGGAGGTGTTCGGGATGATGGAGAGCATCCAGGAGGTGTCCGGGATGATGGAGAGCATCCAGGAGGTGTCCGGGATGATGGAGAGCATCCAGGAGGTGTCCAGGAAAATGGAGAGCATCCAGGAGGTGTCCGGGATGATGGAGAGCATCCAGGAGGTGTCCGGGATGATGGAGAGCATCCAGGAGGTGTCCAGGAAGTGTCCAGGATGATGGAGAGCATCCAGGATGATGGAGAGCATCCAGGATGATGGAGAGCATCCAGGATGATGGAGAGCATCCAGGATGATGGAGAGCATCCAGGATGATGGAGAGCATCCAGGATGATGGAGAGCATCCAGGATGATGGAGAGAGGTGTCCGAGATGTGTCCGGGAGGTGTCCGGGATGTGTCCGGGAGGTGTCCGGGATGTGTCCGGGATGTTTCCGGGAGGTGTCCGGGAGGTGTCCGGGATGTGTCCGGGAGTTGTCCGGGATGTGTCCGGGATGTGTCCGGGATGTTTCCGGGAGGTGTCCGGGAGGTGTCCGGGATGTGTCCGGGAGGTGTCCGGGATGTGTCCGGGAGGTGTCCGGGATGTGTCCGGGAGGTGTCCGGGATGTGTCCGGGATGTTTCCGGGAGGTGTCCGGGATGTGTCCGGAAGGTGTCCGGGATGTGTCCGGGATGTGTCCGGGATGTGTCCGGGTGGTGTCCGGGAGGGGTCCGGGAGGTGTCCGGGATGATGGAGCGCATCCAGGAGGTGTCCGGGATGATGGAGAGCATCCAGGAGGTGTCCATGATGATGGAGAGCATCCAGGAGGTGTCCAGGATGATGGAGAGCATCCAGGATGATGGAGAGCATCCAGGGTGATGGAGAGCATCCAGGATGTTGGAGAGCATCCAGGATGATGGAGAGCATCCAGGATGATGGAGAGCATCCAGGATGATGGAGAGCATCCAGGATGATGGAGAGCATCCAGTATGATGGAGAGCATCCAGGATGATGGAGAGCATCCAGGATGATGGAGAGCATCCAGGAGGTGTCCAGGATGGTGGAGAGCATCAAGGAGGTGTCCAGGAAAATGGAGAGCATCCAGGAGGTGTCCGGGAGGTGTCCGTGAGGTGTCCGGGAGGTGTTCGGGATGATGGAGAGCATCCAGGAGGTGTCCGGGATGATGGAAAGCATCCAGGAGGTGTCCAGGATGATGGAGAGCATCCAGGATGATGGAGAGCATCCAGGATGATGGAGAGAGGTGTCCGAGATGTGTCCGGGAGGTGTCCGGGATGTGTCCGGGAGGTGTCCGGGATGTGTCCGGGATGTTTCCGGGAGGTGTCCGGGAGGTGTCCGGGATGTGTCCGGGATGTGTCCGGGAGTTGTCCGGGATGTGTCCGGGAGGTGTCCGGGATGTGTCCGGGATGTGTCCGGGAGGTGTCCGGGACGTGTCCGGGATGTGTCCGGGAGGAGTCCGGGAGGTGTCCGGGTGGTGTCCGGGAGGTGTCCGGGAGGTGTCCGGGAGGTGTCCGGGATGATGGAGAGCATCCAGGAGGTGTTTGGGATGATGGAGAGCATCCAGGAGGTGTCCAGGATGATGGAGAGCATCCAGGAGGTGTCCAGGATGATGGAGAGCATCCAGGAGGTGTCCAGGATGATGGAGAGCATCCAGGAGGTGTCCAGGATGATGGAGAGCATCCAGGATGATGGAGAGCATCCAGGATGATGGAGAGCATCCAGGAGGTGTCCAGGATGGTGGAGAGCATCAAGGAGGTGTCCAGGAAAATGGAGAGCATCCAGGAGGTGTCCGGGAGGTGTCCGGGAGGTGTTCGGGAGGTGTCCGGGAGGTGTCCGGGAGGTGTCCGGGAGGTGTCCGGGAGGTGTCCGGGATGATGGAGAGCATCCAGGAGGTGTCCGGGATGATGGAGAGCATCCAGGAGGTGTCCAGGAGGTGTCCAGGAGGTGTTTAGGATGATGGAGAGCATCGAGGAGGTGTCCAGGATGATGGAGAGCATCCAGGAGGTGTCCAGGATGATGGAGAGCATCCAGGAGGTGTCCAGGATGATGGAGAGCATCCAGGAGGTGTCCAGGATGATGGAGAGCATCCAGGAGGTGTCCAGGATGATGGAGAGCTTTTAGGAGAAGCTGAGGAGTTCTTCGTCGATGGAACTTTTCAGAGTTGATCAACTCGAAGAACTCCTCTCCATCATCCTGGATGCTCTCCATCATCCTGGATGCTCTCCATCATCCTGGACACCTCCTGGACACCTCCTGGACACCTCCTGGACACCTCCTGGACACCTCCTGGACACCTCCTTGACACCTCCTGGATGCTCTCCATCATCCTGGACGCCTCCTGGATGCTCTCCATCATCCTGGACACCTCCTGGACACCTCCTGGATGCTCTCCATCATCCTGGACACCTCCTGGACACCTCCTGGACACCTCCTGGATGCTCTCCATCATCCTGGATGCTCTCCATCATCCTGGATGCTCTCCATCATCCTGGATGCTCTCCATCATCCTGGATGCTCTCCATCTTCCTGGATGCTCTCCATCATCCTGGACACCTCCTGGACACCTCCTGGATACTCTCCATCATCCTGGACACCTCGTGGATGCTCTCCATCATCCTGGACACCTCCTGGACACCTCCTGGACACCTCCTGGACGCCTCCTGGATGCTCACCATCATCCTGGACACCTCCTGGACACCTCCTGGATGCTCTCCATCATCCTGGACACCTCCTGGACACCTCCTGGACACCTCCTGGATGCTCTCCATCATCCTGGATGCTCTCCATCATCCTGGATGCTCTCCATCTTCCTGGATGCTCTCCATCATCCTGGACACCTCCTCGACACCTCCTGGACACCTCCTGGACACCTCCTGGACACCTCCTGGACTACTCCTGGACTACTCCTGGACTACTCCTGGACACCTCCTGGACTACTCCTGGACACCTCCTGGACACCTCCTGGACACCTCCTGGACTACTCCTGGATGCTCTCCATCATCCTGGACACCTCCTGGATGCTCTGCATCATCCTGGACACCTCCTGGATGCTCTCCATCATCCTGGACACCTCCTGGACACCTCCTGGATGCTCTCCATCATCCTGGACACCTCGTGGATGCTCTCCATCATCCTGGACACCTCCTGGACACCTCCTGGACACCTCCTGGATGCTCTCCATCATCCCGGACACCTCCTGGATTAGAGACGTTTCACTACCTTCCGTACCTGCTACCGTAATCGTTAAGAAGGAATGCCTTTAACACATGACGTAAGAAACAAATAAAGCTGTACTACTGTTGTCGTTAGGAGAGAATGCCTATATCTCACGTTGTATTAAACAAATAAAGCTGGGCGAATGACGAAATTTTTTTTTTTTTTTTTTTTTTTTTTTTTTTATTGAAAATGGTCGAGCGTTTGGCCACTATCTCAGGTAAGTGAAGAAGTGGCCTAAGATGGAGCACGCTTTCCCAGAAGGAACTTATTCACTCTCGATTTGAAGACTCCGAGATCGTACTCTAGCGGGAAAACAGACGCTGGAAGCTCATTCCACTCTCTGGCCGTGCTAATTATGAACGATGATGGAGAGCATCCTGGATGCTTTCCATCATCCCGGACACCTCCTGGATGCTCTCCATCATCCCGAACACCTCCCGGACACCTCACGGACACCTCCCGGACACCTCCTGGATGCTCTCCATTTTCCTGGACACCTCCTTGATGCTCTCCACCATCCTGGACACCTCCTGGATGCTCTCCATCATCCTGGATGCTCTCCATCATCCTGGAAAATAAAGCAGAGCTTGTGTTAAGGGTACTAGATAACTAATATTTGTATTTGTATCGCATCAAAAGATTTAAGCGAAGAAGAAATCAATTACTTATCACTTTATTTCTTATATGATTTTGATAATTTGTTATGTATTTACCTAAAACTTAAAATTTTACATGTCTTAGTGCTTATTTTGTTAGCCTAAAGTTATAAAGATATTGATTTACTGATTATCTGCCAAGGGCTTCGCACGGATGTTTTGTTCCTCTTTCACAACTAACTGAACGGATCGACCTGAAATTTTGAATAGACGTGGTTTTAGCCCTGGAATAACACCTGGAATAATATGCTACAACACCTTTCCATAGAAATAAGGCGTGTGAAACCGCGTGCAAAAAGCGCCCTGTCTTCAGCTTGCCGCATCCAGCAACTGCCTGCATTCTTTCACAGATCGTCATTTCACCTGGCCGGAGGGCGTTCTATTCTACGTTTCTTAATAAAGTATAATGAACAAGAATAAATACTAATAAATATTACATTGTAGGTACAAATACCTATCAGCTTTATTCAGGGACAAAAGTCTCCAGTATCCATCTTTTAACATATCAAAACAACATTAAACTCCTAAAACAATAAAAAAACTAATTTTCAACAATCCTCTAACGTTTGTTCGGGTGAGGAGATTTTATTTGCATAGAAATTGGCAAATTTATCCAAGAAACTTTACTAATTGGGACCCAAAGGAATGGATGTAAGCCGACGATGTTGGAAAATCCAGATGTGATGTCTAAAAAACATCTTTAAAACGACGCACCTTGAATAAAATGTATTTTGCCTAAAGACTTAGGATTTTCTACTACTTTTTATGGGGTTCATCTACCAGAACCCATGAAGGTTTTTACTTATCTGTTACAAAGCTAAGGTTTTGAACTGAAAATCCATATCAAATCGTTATCTTTGTAAAACTATAAAGCTAATATTTTGATATAGATTTTTAGATAATACATATTTGGTAGGGCAATACAATAGTACATTGTTACCCATGGTTTGAAAGTAACTTATTTAGTCCCAAAACGGGGTTTATATGGTTTATGTTTATATGGCCAATAGTTCGAGGGACTAAAATAAGTTACTTCACCCGAGGTAAACACTGTGTTTTTCATTACGAATACAAGGAAATAATAAACCAACCCATATTTGATTTTGGTGATATAAATGCTGATTTCCGTAGACACCATATTTTTAAAATTTAATAACTTCGTAACCATAAAGCCAATAAAGTTCCCTTCACCACAAAAAAAAATAAAATTATATCTCCATTTAGAATATACCATAAAAAAAATAAAAAATGTGCCATAGCAGTCAGACATAAAACGAGTTTTCGTAGAATCACCCATTTATAGTCAATGCGGTTATTGGCACATCCAAAACGGATAAATCCTTGTTTTAAAATTATTTTGATCGTGCTCTATGGGATTGATGTAAATCACATATTTTGGGTCTCTACAGATCAATATCCAACTGTGAACAATACCTACATACTAATGTAGGATATTTTATACTTTACCAATGTTTTATTAGGTACCTGAATTTCTGATGACCGATGTGGCGGGGCGGGTAAAGGTCTACCTGCGTCGCAGAAGGTTGCGAGTTCGATTCCCGCCTTGGGACAGTGTCTTTAGGATCTCCAAGTATTTGTTCTGGGGTTCTAGCTGGTGGCGCGAGAATATATATTTATGAGTATATAAGAGAATATATATTTATGTAATGTATTGTATTTAGTATCAGTCATACATATAGTACCCACAACACAAGCTATGCTTAGCTTGGGGCTAGATGATGCTGTATGGGTTGTCCAGCACTATATATTTATTTCTAGAATTTCTAATTACAGTAATTATTCAAGTAGTTAAGGTGAAAAATAAAAAAACCATTTTAGTACAAAAATGTTTTATATTCGTCTTAACAGATAACGGAACATAAATAAATAACTTCTTTGACTAATTAAGCGAAGTACGTAGGTATTTCACGTCAGATAGAAAGACCCGTAACATTATTCAAACATCTCTTTATAATTTTTCGGAAAACATTAAAGTGATTAAAGTAATGTAATGTTAAACACGTTTAATGATGATTAGTTATTTCGTATAATATTTCGTAACATTATAAACATAAACCTAGTCAATGTTTGTCTTACTGTTGCTTCCTATTCGTTTTTAAGGTCTCTATTTTTATTCATAGCTTGAAATAAATATTTTTATTTTATTTTTAATATAAGAAGATAGTGCCATCGGAATGATTTTCAACTTCGATGGTCGGTGGTGGTGGGTCCCTTTCTAACAGATACGACCTTAGAGTTATCAGTCCTATGTTTATTATGTTGCACATTAATGATGCTATGAGGATCCTGAAACAAACAGACAGACAAATTAAATAACTCGAATAATACTGACCAAATAGCATTGGCGTAATTATCTAGGTTTACTTTCCATGTATATGTTGCCCAGTTAATTTTATAATTTGTTTGTTGAAAAATAATTTGGGAGTGTCTAATTCAGCACGAAACTAAATAATATGAATATTTTCAGGCTATCCCAGTCGTGCAAAAGGTCAGAGCGATGTATGAGAAGGCTAAGTAGTCCTTCGAGCCAGATGATGCCCAAGTAGCATTTATTTGTTTTGTTTTGTAGGCTGGTAGAGTCTAATTTTTGTGCAAAACTTACCAATAAGAATATCCTAAGGCTGGTCCAGGCGTGTAAAAGCCTAGAGCGATATTTGACAAAGCTAGATGGTCCTTTAAGCCGGATGTTGTCCAGTAAATGCCGAACATTAGCATTGACGTGAGGCCTAGGAGCGCTGTTATGCAGTTTACCCATAGACAACCTGGAAAAGGTATTTAAATTAAGGGTACTAACGTATTACAGGCCGACACAGCATGCATAATACTTAAATTATACGCTCTAAAACTAGGCAAATAAATTGTAGAGAACAATAATTATACTACCTACTATAATAATCATTTGTACACAATAAAAAACAATGAGTAAAATGTACGCCCCTAATCATATAAGCCTGATTTTTAAATAAAAAATGCATTGTTATAATGAATAAATAGGTATGTAAGTAATCAAAAAATATCAGACACCTTCACAGAACCAACATGCTCTTGGCTTCTGCACAACGTGAGTACGTGGCTTCGTAAACTTAATTAATCTGAGCTTAATTCACCTGAGCTTATTCACCTACGTGCATTAAATACATTGTACCGTGTTTCATAAAACAAAAGAAATTTATTTACAATTATCAGTAAACTTCTCAATAAATAAACAGTAGGTAGTAGGTATTTTATATTCTCAATTACTGTGACAATTGATTTTAGTTGTAAGCACATTATTTATGGATTTATGTATGATCTGAGAATAAATGAGTTAATAATAATAAACCAAAACTTTCAAAAGATAGAATTCACTCACCAGGCAATCCAAAGATAGGTTCAGTGGGGTTTTTGGTAGCGTTGATGATGGCCAAACCAGCTGAGATGATGGCGAACGTGAGCTGCACGAACAGCATCAGAAGCAGAGCCACGTAGAAACCGAAGGATATCACCGGCGGTGTTTCCACTGGGGAAAATAATTAGAATCGAATAGAATATAACTAGAAGGTAGGTACATACAATACAACATTGTTATAAGAAGGCCCTAACTTTGCATTATGCTGGCTTAGGAAATCACAATATCGCTAAGAAACAATCTCTTCCAGGCACCATCACACATCTTCAATCAAGACCACCCCTTGTACATTGCCTCTGTTTTATACTTTCTTTTGTTTATTTGGTGTACAATAAAGTATTATTGTAATCTGTACTGTAGTATAAGTAGTACAAGTTGTTCTTTAAGCGATGTATCTAATAAAAGAAGTAGGTACTTGTGTACTGTGTATCTATCCAATTGCAAAGTACAATGTAATAAAGCATTATCTATCTAATTTTAACACTAAAAGCACTTCCACTTTCCTCGAAACCGCAATCAAATCGTAGAATTCATTTGTTACAATACGATTTCTGCGGTTCGTTTGTCACGTCCAGCCAAAATCGATTCATATTGTAGCTAGGTATCACGGTTTTTTATAAGTTACATACAAGTTGTACATATACCAATGAGCAACGCCCATAAGACTAGCCCAAGACTGTAGGACGTTATCATCATTATCATCATCAGCCTATATTAGTCCACTGCTGGATATAGGCCTCCCCTAATGGGCGCCATAGTGCCCTGTTTCAGCTTGACGCATCCAGCATCTGCCAGCAGTCTTTTGCAGATCGCCATCCCACCTGGCCAGAGGGCGTCCTACACTAAGTTTGCCAAGTTGCGCTCTCCACTCAAGAACACGTTTACCCCAACGGTTGTCGGTTCTTCGCGAGATATGGTCGGCCACTGCCGCTTCAGCTTGCTAATTCTTTGAGCTATGTCGATACCTTTGGTTCTCTATCGGATGTATTCATTACGAATCCTATCCTTCAGAGAAACTACTCACATAGCTCTTTCCATAGCTCGGTGAGCGACTTTGAACTGCCACCAGTCTAAGGGCTGGTCCAGACCAGCCCTTCCATGAGTATCCACGTCTCAGCTCCGTAGGTCAATACACGGGTAGGACGCACTGATTGAAAACTGTTGGTAGATTGGTGATGAATGAAATATTGTACCTAATACATACATGGGTTAGTGGTGTCCACGTCAGTAACTGAAGCGCAAGTGGTTGACGGTCGGTATCCATTTGCCAATGCTTCTACCTGAAATATAGACGATCTAGATTAGGTATATAGACTGATTCCGCACGAATAAGTCTGTAATTTTGTACGAAACATTTCGAACTAAAACGTAAAGTAAGTTCATCATTATATCAGCCGTAGGACGTCCACTGCTGGACACAGGCCTCCCTCATTGATCTCCAGGAACTGCGGTTGGAATGCAAGAATGCATTTTATTAATTTTAGACATCACGTTTCATAGTAATACTAGCGACCCGCCCCGGCTTCGCACGGTTTTATTATAAGTACCGAACGGGATAAAAAGTATCCTATGTCCTTCTCCTGGCTCTAAACTACCTCCCTGCCAATTTTCAGCTAAATCGGTTCAGCCGTCCTTTAGTTATAAGTGAAGTAACTAACACGACTTTCTTTTATATATATAGATTTACTCCTTAAGACCTACACAATCGAAATGAGACTAAAAATAGTGATAGTTTTATTTTTCAAAACATTGATTCCCGGACTGAGTACAAGTTTTTTTAAATGTTACACCCTGTATAGTACCTTATCCACTACGTCATGTAGTAATGAAGTATAACGTAGATAAATTTATAAAAAAATAGAATAAACACTATAAGTAGATGTTAGAGCCTAAGGATTCCTTGTAAAATTTGGAATAAATGATCTTCATCTTTGTCTATATTTCCAGTCTTTGGCTTATCCTGCTTAATTTATCCATGTTAATAATTTTAGGAGCTAAGAAAACGCGGCAACAGTTTAAAGAGTCCATGTTTAGTGATACTTGTGGAGTTACTTACTTCAGCTCTTCGAGCATCAGATTCCGTTTTACAGCTCAATGCGCAGGCATTTACAGAAGCGATACATGTCACTAGAAAAAAAAAACAATTAGATCTATGGTAGAAACGTTAGGGTCTTGGTACATAGAATCAATGAATTATTGATCCAATGATCCTCATCATCAGGCTATGTTAGTCCAGTTCTGGAGAAAAGCCTGCTGTAATGTAGATGCCTCAACCAAACATCAGGATTTTAGCTATAAATTTTAAATTAATTTTAAAACCATAGGTACTTATTTAAAATAAAATGTATTTTATTAAATTTATAGTTACATTCTTAAAAAATATAGAACAATCATAGGTATTGTATGAAAATACAACTATGTTATACAAGGTGTGTCAAGACAACTTCCGAATAGGGGTGTGGGAAGGATAGTTGGGTGCAATCAAACTTTTTGAAAATATCGAGACCTGTCAGAAAAAGGGGGGTGCAATGATTTTTATTTTGAAAATATTTAGCGAAGCGAATTCTATAGGACCATTAACGTCCGTCGGTCGTTCGAACTAGGCTGCAGCGAAATTAGGTACCTAGTTAACTTAAGTATAGGTATCTACTAAACTTAGGACACAGCATAGCAATTACATAAAACAATTTAAGCAATTTTCTCAACGTCGTTTAATGCTTACTCCGCAATGTGTTAGATGTCGGCGTCGCCAAGTTGTTGAGCACCAGTTCTCCTCTAAATAGACCATACTGTATCGTGCTGTCCACGGGGTCTGCTGGCGAAGACGCAGTAGATAGTACCTGAAAGTATACGAGTAGGTAAATGTGTCATTGTTGGGTATTTGTGGGTAAGTAGTTCTAAATATTTAAATTGCGACCTACTCGCGACTTGCTGCTTTAAACAGTCTGATTCGATCCGCAACTTATGTTTCCTTCAAATATCTCACTGTCATCATCATCATCATCAATAACCTATATAAGTCCTTGCAGGACATAGGCTTCCCCTAATGAGCGCCATAGCGCTCGGTCTTCAGCTTGCCGCATCCAGCATATAAATAATGTAATGCGGGAAAATCCACAACAGCATCATGTAGTCTCCAAACTAAGCAGAGCTTGTGTTATGGGTACTAGCCTACTACTAGGTGACTGATGTACTTAATAAAATGAAATGCATAGATATAGCTTTTTTATAGAAGCTATACCTATTCACACAATATATAGGCCGGCATTGTTCTGTTAAAAGTTGGCGCAGTTATGCTCGATTTCAAAATAGTATCATACGTAAACGTTATTTTCACTTTTATCTTCAAATAATAAAAAAAACTACTGTACGGATATGGATGAAATTTGGCACAGAGATAGATTATTTAGTCTGGAATAACACAAAGGCTACATTTTATCCCGGAATTCCCTCGGGAACAGGAATTACCACGGCTGAAACCGCGAGGCGCTGCTAGTAAGACATAAATTCAAAATAGTTATATACTCACCTTTACTTACGGTACATATAGTATTTAATTTAACGAGTGCAATTAAGTTCAGTTTCTTGACACCCTGTAGTGATCAAGATTTGACCAGAAGTTTTTGAATTAACCTTCGACAAAACTGAGGATGTTCTCGGTGTTAATTCATAAATTTGAAGTCGCTATAGTTTTTTAACAACACCAATTTTTATTAACTAAATATAAATTTATCTATGGAGTTGTCGTTTTAGAGAGGCCTGGATTATGTTCAATAGTGGACTTTCCGAGCTAGTGATGATGATGATGATGATTCTTACTTAAAGTTAAGTTTAGTAACGTTAAGTAAGTACTTACCCAGCTATCGCTAGCAACAGCCACCACTATAAGTAAAACACTCAGAACACTTAATAAAAACGCACCGAATATAAATTCACGTCGCGTAACCGCCATGATTGCATGTGAGACTGTTTCTAATCATAGATAATAAGCTGATAATTGATAATTGAGTGATAATGACTCAGTTATTGGGTTATCTACCGGTGACTATTGAAGCGGATAGATAATTTAGTGATGTAGTCATCCCGTGGGAATTCGGGCTTAATATCTTAGGGTCAAAGACTTTCAAAAGATTTTTTTGACTTATTTGATATTGAACTCTATCTCAACGTGATAATTGATAAGGTACAATATCACTTACATTATTTTCCAATCTGATAATGCCCTGCATTCTTAAATGACAGAATGTTGGTGATTACATTTATCAAAACTTGATGTTGGATATTATAATAAAATAACTTAAATAGATTAATAAAAACAGGCGGCTGATGGTATCGATTTTAATTTGAACTAAGAATATCCAAGTTTTAATTAATAATTTAAAATATACCTACTCATAATTTTAAAACGACTTCAGTTGCCTAAGGTTTGTCTGCGACGCAGGAGGTTGCAGGTTCGATTGGTTTGTTTTGTTCCGGGTGTTCTATGTATCTGTGTATTGTAGGTACTCGTATATCAGCCACCTATAACACAAGCTCTACTTAGCTTGAAGATCTATACCGTTGTGTGGATTCCAGCATTATTTTATTGACGACAGATGTGGCGCGGTGGGCGAATGTTTACCTGCGATGCCGGAGGTTACGGGTTCGATTCCCGCCTTGGGACAAATGTATAATCTACAAATATTTGTTCTGGGGTTCTGGGTGTTTTCTATGTATTATAAATAATAAAAATAAAATAAAATAAAAAGAGCTTTATTCCGATATCACATATAGTTTTACATAAAAAAAAATTAAGACATTTTAAAGAATTCCATTGACATTGATTAAACCTACCTACTTAAATACCTTAAATTAAAGATAAAAATTATATTATTTAGTCAGTCACAGGAGAATAGTTAAATTGAAAATCTGTGTATGTCATGCATTAAATTAAAGTATTCGTTCGTAGTCATCTTGTTTCTTGCTGTCAGTTTATTTAATTGTGATATGGACCGCCTTCGGCGGTGTATGCCTCCTCCAAGGTTCTCCAATTCTCTCTATCTCTGGCTTTGCGCGTCCATAATTTCCCAGCTACTTGGCTGATATCTTCATTCCATCTTTTGAATGGTCTTCCTTTTTTCCTTTTGTAGTTCAGAGGTATCCAGTTTGTGACTATATGTGGCCATCTATTGGGTTTCATTCTTTGAATATGTCCTGCCCATTTCCATTTTAAGCCAAGTATTCTTTTGACCACATCTTTTGTTTTTGTTTTTTCTCTTATTGTTGTGTTTTTTACTCTGTCTCGCAGTTTAATATTTAAGAAGCTTCTTTCTATGCCGCGTTGGCATATTCTAAGTCTCTCTATCATTTTCTTTGTTAGTGTCCAGGTCTGGCAAGCATAGGTCAGGCAGGGTGTTAAACATATGTCCATGGCTTTACTTTTCAGTTTATAATAGGTAAGTTGCTCTTGAAAATCTCTTTCATTGCCCAGTATTTGTTCCATGTCGATTTTATCCGCCTATTTATTTCTTTTTCAGTGCAGTAGTTAATTGTAATGAGGTGACCGAGGTATACATATTCACTGACGTATTCTAGGTTTACTAAATTTACCGTGATAGGTATTTTTGTTTTGTTCGTCATTATCTTAGTTTTTGTTTGATTAAGTTCTAATCCAGCTTTTCTACTTTGTTCCGCCAGTGTCTCTACCATATATTGCAATTCGGATGAGTTTTCAGAGAGCAGTACAATATCATCCGCAAATCTGAGATGCGTAAGATAGACGCCATTAATTTTAATTCCTAGTCCTGTCCACTCCAGTGACCTAAATATATTTTCTAGGATGGCGATAAAAATATTCGGCGAAAGCGGGTCTCCCTGTTTTACACCTCGTTCGATGCGGAAGGACGTCCCTGCTGTCTCGAGCTTTAGCTTTGCGGTGCTTTTGCAATATATTTCTTTGATCAGGTTAATGTAGTTTTGATTCATGCCTTGTTCTTTGAGTGACTGCCAGATGAAAGAATGAGATATAGAGTCAAAAGCCTTACAGTAGTCGATAAAGCATATATAAAGCGGTTGGTCATACTCTACGTACTTTTCAATGACGTTGTTTTAGGGTGTGTATGTGGTCGACTGTAGAGTAGCTTTTCCTAAAACCCGCTTGCTCTACCGGCTGGTTCTCTTCGACTATGTTTGAGATTCTGCGGAGCAACACTGTGGAAAACACTTTATATACACAAGAAATTAAACTGATCGGTCTGTAGGTAGTGATTAACTTTGGGTCTCCCTTTTTATATATAAGTGTTATTTCCGAAGTAGTCCATTGGTGTGGTATTTTGTTTTCTTTGAGGATAAGGTTGAATAACAGAGTAAGCGGTTTAATTAACACGTTTTTACCAGCTAATATCATGTCATTGGTAATTCCATCTGGACCAGGGCATTTTCCTGGCTTGAGTCTCTTTATAGATAGTTCTATTTCGCTTTCTAGAAATGGTGGAGCTAGGTCAATGTTTTCTTCATAACTCGCGTTCTGTGTCTCCTCGATCATATCTTTACTGCTGTAAAGTTGCTGGTAAAATTGGGTGGCTATGTTTAATATTTCCCTCCTGTTTGATACTGTGGTTCCAGATGAGTTACAAAGATGAGTCATTAATTGTTTTGTTGTGTCCAGTTTTTTGTAAGCTTGCTTCACTCCGCCAGTTTTGTCTAGAAAATCTTGCAGGGTCTTGGTTCTATAGTTTTGTAAGTTTTGTTTTGTTTTCTTGTTTATGTCTCTGTATATTTTACTGAGTTGTAGTTTTTCATTTTTAGTTTTGTTAGATTTATGTTTCAGTTAGTCTCTAAACTCATATAGTTGTAGTATTTCGTCTGTGATTATTGACTGTGATATTTTTGTTGTTTTTGTAGAGCTGGCTTTATTTAAGCATTTTTTAAAGTTATTTTGAATAGTGTCATACAAGTCTTGTGCCGTTTCCGTTGTCGCTGTAGTATTTATTATAAATTCTTTTTCCAAGATTGTAGAGTCAATGTTTTGAATGGGTAGATTTCCATAGTTTGCTCTAGATTTCTTTTTGTGTTGGAAACCTAAAGTCATTCTCACCATTCTATGATCGCTAGAATGTTTAGGTTGATTTGTAGTTATAAAGTCGATTTCGTTTTTTGTTTTACCATTTGGTGATAACCACGTCCATTTGAGTTTGTTAGGCTTTTGGAATAGGGTGTTAGTGATTTTTAATTTGTATTGAAGGCAGAAGTCAATGAAAATTTGACCTCGATTGTTTCTTTTGCCATATCCATACTGTCCCATAATCAGATTTTCATTTTTTTTTCTGGTTTGCCTATTTTTGCATTTAGATCGCCCATAATTATTGAATTTTTGGTGTATTTGTTCATAGCTTTATTTAAGTCATCGTAGAAGGTTTTGGTCTCTACTTTTTTAGCGTTTTCAGTGGGAGCATATACTTGAACGATCGAGTAGGATAATGAATGAATCTTTATGTTGAGCAAGGATATTATATAAATAATATCTACAATAATAACATCCAGTACCTATAACTCAAGCTCTGCTTAGCTTGAGGCTAGATGACGCTGTGTGGATTGTCCAGCATTATTAATAATTAATATTATTAAATCTTGTATATTCATTATAATAACTACGGTAAATCTTATTCTTTTGTGTAGAGGTAGCCAGAATGATATACAAAGTAGTTACATATTCATATAGTTTATTAATTTGCTCAAGCATATTTAAATATTAAATTAATAATTTCATAAAATATACAGATTTTACAACAAATACACAACCTACAATAATTAAGTGCTTAAAGATTTAATAGTAGCAATAGTATATAAAAAAACATTCGATTTTAACTCTATCCATATGGGTGATTATATAATAATAAAACGAATAATAAATACTAGATTCTCTAAGACTCGATTCTACAAAAAAGGTTAACACTACAACTTGACTTTAATTTTATAATAATATTAAATAACTTTCATAAGTATTCTTATGTGTATCCATGTTATATTAATATTGTTGTGATTATTTAGCTACAATTGCGAACTATCTAGATTGACCAAGCGTCTTACTTTGTATTTGTACTCACTATAAATAGATTTGCCCATTTTACCAAACATTTTGTTATTATTCTATCATAATATGACTTTTATTATTTACTTTTTAAAGTAGCATGTTAAGTTTGTTCATAATTAATATACAGAAAACTCAAATCTTAATTTCTGTGGTTTTGGTAAAAATGGGATTTACATTTTCGAAAAATAATGTCACTGTAAAATCTTCACTTAAAATCACATGTTTTTAAAGACACATTGAGAACACTCATTTCATCTACATCTAAAAGCTTTACAACCAATAGGTTTTTAATTCCTTAAGAATGTTAAATTGCTAAGCCAATAGTGTAAAATCGAAATAAAATCGATTCAATTCGATTTACAGTTATTAATTTTTATTTTCAAATGCATTAAAAAATAAGTTCAAGTATTTGCAAACACTTAAGGTCTCCACACACTGAAGCGGGAGGCGGAGCGGAGGCGAAGGCGTGCGAGTTGTATTCTATTGAATCATATGAAAGCCTACACACACACCGGAGGCGGTGGCGGCGGCGCGACGCCATAGGAAAAACCGGCACGCCTTCGCCTCCGGCTTCTGTGAGACTTACAGAAAGCTCGCAATATCTTAGAAGAAAAGATAGAAGAATAGACTCTAAGGGTGAATAGAAAGGGACGAAATACTGGAGCAAGACTTTATCAGGCTAGTAGAAGTGGAAATATCCTGAATTCGTGATTGTTCACTTTCTGTGTCTGTAGATCTGACCTCTATAAAAGGATTTATTATATTAGATTATCTGCCTTTTAGTATACCTAAGTCCTAGGGGAAACATGTAATTTTAACATTATTTTAGCGAATAACCTCTCATTGTTAGTGAACTTTTTATAGTTTTTATGAGGAATAAAGCTTCTTTAACCTCATGTTTTGCTCGACGTGATTCGTCCATTTCGTCCATTACACCTTAATTCTCTACTGACCCGTTTTCACTGTAGCGTTATTTCATCCATTTCTATTCACTCTTAAGTTTAGTAGTGTAGTCTAGTAGTACTAGTTTGGCATTACGGATGATTTTATTCCTATAGTACCTACGACCAAGACAATAGTGGAATGTATATTAAGTGTATGAGTTATCTAGTACCCATAACAAATGCTCTGCTTAGCTTGGGGTTAGCTAGATGATGCTGTGTGGATTGTCCAGCATTATAAATATAAATAATTAATATTATTCACTCTCTTATAGTCACATATGGGATGTCTGGATTTTCAAGAATAATTGATTGATTTATTTACGGTGTGGATTAATGTTAAATAATTATTAAAAATAATTGGTTGTCAAAGCATATGAAAATGTTGGACATATCGCATATGGACATATTCAACTATAATTCAGCCGAATAAGATGTGTAATTTTTGTAAACAAACCGCCCATAACCTTAAATAAATTTTGTTGCTTGAACGCAATTTCTACCTTTGTTTACCGAGATTTTTTCCAGACAAACGCAGTTTGTTAACAATCATTTCACATTGAATTTGACTGGAGTATAGCTCTACATGTGGTGCACCCTTTTAAGTAGCATTTCAAAGCAGAACCTCTGCTGTGAAATGGTTCTAAAGTTTTTTAAACATACGCGATCAGAACACGTGATTATATAAATAATCTACGGGTATTGGTTTTTGTAGTATAAAACATAGTTCGCATTTCATTCAAATACATTGTTCCGAGTCAGATAAACACTAGACTAGCAATAAATAACTAAATCTTAAGCCAAACACTGCAACAAATCGTCCAAGCAATCATTACTCTCACAAAGTTCCTTCAACCTTTCCAACTGTGATATACTGAAGCCTGACTTTATAGCCACAATACACAACAACCTTCTATCTTCAAACGAGATCTTCAATTCTCTAGAACTTTCGAAAATGCTAGAACCATTACAACCTATTTGTCTATGACTAAAACCTAGTTTTAAAAGGTAGTAGGACAAAGGGGCGAGTTGTCGGATGAACTGGTTTGAACTGGCTGATACCAGTAAGGTTAGGATGCAGTATGGGAGTAAAGGAGGTTTTATTTTTCCGTTGAGAAGGTGGCATAGAGCTTCGAATATCCAACCGCTTAGAACTGGCAGCTGGTCTTGGGTGATTGATGTCTCGAATACCTGTGGACAAAGATTAGTTAGTGGCTAAAATTTGGATTTAAAAGTAACCTAGTCTAGCTGAAAGCTAGGCTGGGCAGGCCTCGTGTGCAAAGCGAATTAATTCTTATTTCTAGTAATTACATTATGTATATCGCTATTTACACATTACACTGCTTTTGCTTTCTGCTTAGCTTGGGGCTAAAGATGCTGTATATCCACACATATTCCTTCATTATAAATTTTAACAGTAATCCTGTACTGTCATTGTGCTTATGTCTTTGTATTTATCATGTAGATAGGTACTCTGGGTCCCATTCTATAGACTGCACGAATAGTCATCTTCTGCGGCTCAAATAAGGCTACGAACAAATAATGTCAAAGGAGTCTGCATCGTTACCCTACAGCAGTATACCATAAGACATAATACTATGGAAATAAGATAAAGATTATATTATTATTTATAGATATATATTATTTAAGTATTTACATTTATAGTCGTAGTAGTTTTTCCGCCGGTTGACAGTGAACAGAAGTGACGTGTACGAAATCGCTCCCACTAGAACTCAATTACAACTAGTCTACATCAAACTTCATTGACAATTTACAATTGCGCTGGCTGAACGAATACGTAAATGTGATATTAACATAAAATTTCATCACAGTAAGTCCCGTTTTTATCAAGAAATCTGCTAATTACAAAACGAATCTTCGGAAAAAAGCTATTTCACCGGGCGTAGGGGAGAAGGAGGTAGCTTAGGACAGGGGCACCTTTAGACATTGGAGATTACTCCAAAACCATCGACATATTTTTGGAAGAAAATGCATTTTAGTATTCAACACTACTACTACAAACCATGACATATCATTCACCACGCTGTCAGCTGTAAAACTGATTTTATTAGCAGGTCGGGTTTTCCGTTGGCTGGAGTAAATTATTCTTCTGAACTCCGTAAGGGTTTATTTGGTGACTTTGAGAATAAATTATATGTTTTTTATAGTTTCTATTAAGTTTGGGTATCCATGCATGGATAGAGCCTACCGTATTCGTTTCTAAAGTAATAAAAAAAAAATTGTGACACAAAGTTTTTTAAATGACCCCTTGGGGTAGGTTAGGACTAGATATTAGGGGGCACTTTAGGACATGTCATAATGTGTGTGATTGGTAATATAAAAAGTTTTCATTTGTTTTAAGTTGCTTATCGCCGAAGCAAATATAAGAAAAATATAGCATCAATCAGTTATTTACAAAAGAAGAAGTTATGATGGAAAAATATAAGTATTTTAAAATCATCAAAGATAAATTATGGTTTAATATCAATTAAACCAGTTTGTTGGCGTACCAATGTACTAAGGATTTTAAAAATACACAGAGGCTTGGGAAATGAATAAAATTGCTGGTATTGAATGGTAGAAAAGAAAAGAAGATGAGTGGTTGATATTAATATTGGATCATCCTGACAAAGCTCCCATCACCCAATGAATGAAAGCCCTTCCAGAACTGCTGCGATACTTTTAGATTAGATTTTTCAAGATTTAAACAGTGTGTGTTATTTATCCTAATAATAAATGACGCATAATAATCTACATATTTAAAGATTTCATGTTTGAGTAACTGCATTTTCATAGTTTCTAAGTTTGGTTGATGTCATGTACGAATTTAATTGTGATAATTGAAGAATTTATAGTTTTTAACTAAAACATTTCATAATAATGAAATAATTACTCAAATATTTAATTTTAAAGATTTTATTACTATCATATTATCATACCCAGTAGCGTCCTAAACTACCCCCCAAGGGGGGCAGTTTTGGACATTGTCAGTGTCTTACTAAAATGAAAATTTTGCATAATCTACTCAATAAACATGTTTATTTTATTATTGATTTGTAAAGGTAAAATACGAATATAGGTTTTACCGAATAAAACATACGAAAATTTTAAAAACAAAAAAATCTATGACCTATTCTTTAAAAAGTGTCCTAATGTGCCTCCTTCTCCCCTATCCAACGTAATTTGGAAGAGACTTTTTTACCGGAGCATCTACCTGTAATTTGGAAGAGGTTATTCCACCGAGACTAATCCCCAATACAACTTACGAACTTTCTGTCAAGCCTCTCACCAAAATTTACTCCGCCCATCTATCTATCGAGCCGACCGAGATCAACTAGTGCAAATAACACAAACCATCAACATGACGCTGCCGAAAAATAAAACATGGGGATGTTGTAAACTGGAAGATGAAAATGATGATCACGTAACTTGCTCAACATGTAAAAAAAGTTTTCACTTAGCATGCATAGCCTCGTCGAGTGTGGCTCCAAAACATGATTGGACATGCCCATTATGCCGTAAGAGACCTAGCGGAGGCAATAAAGACAACACTCCTGTACGTGTGATGGAAAGCCCCTCGACGAGAGCAAACAAAAGAATAGCACTACAATCGCCCAAACAAGACATCGCCGAGCCGGGACTGACCCGTGACGACGTTAGAACTGTGGTCCAGGACGTATTTAACTCCCAAATGGAAAGCATGATGGTACGGTTTGGTGAACAAATCAGATCCACAGTTACGGCTGCTTTAGAACCGATTACTAAAGACATACAGAACCTACAGGTATCCATGGTCCAAATCAATGAACAATACGAAGAGGTTATCAAAAGTCATTTACAAATAAAAGGTGCAATTCATGGATTACAAGCCGATAACACATTTCTACGTTCCGAGAACAAAACAATATCAATAAGGCTCCTACATCTAGAGAATCTTAAAAAAGACATGAATATAAATACACAATCATATGAGAAAACGGAAAGCCAACCCAGTGTTACCAACAGAACGGCAAAAACATTTGAGGATACTATTATTGAACTTCGTGAGCGCTCACTTCGTGAAAAAAACTTAATCATAGTGGTATACCCGAAGTTCAAAACAAAAATCCAGAGGAGAGGCGTAAGTACGATCTGGACGAAGCGACTAGAATCTTAAAATCTGTATATCATGATTGCCCAGTACCTATAAACACTAGTTATACGCCTTGGAAAATACACCAACAACATAACTCGAAAACTCAAGATCTGGCTCGATTCTAGAGAAGCAGCCAAAACTGTATTGAAAAATAGAAAAAATATCACAGGGAACTACAACATATTTTCAGACCAAACACCAACGCAAAGAAATGTCATATTTGAATTGAAAAAAGAATTAATGCAACGACAAGAAAATGGGGAAACAGACCTCATCATAAAATATATAAAAGGAGCACCAAAAATCATTAAGAATCAATCAAAAAATTACATTCAGACAGCAGTCACAAAACACCATTATAGCACAAACAGAAAAAGAAGATATAAGCTACTCTATTGCCGACACATATGATAAAATTACAAGAAACGGAAACTCTATTAATTTACTTTATGCCAATGCCAGAAGTATAATGGCACCTGGTAAATTAGATGAACTCAAATGCATACTAAAAGCAATACCTTTAAACACCCACATTGTACTACTAACAGAAACATGGATCAAATCCGAAAGTGATGCCTTACGCCTACAAATAACAAATTATACTCATTACTATAACTACAGAACTGACGCTAGAGGAGGAGGAGTGTCTATTTTTGTACATAATGACCTCTCACATCACCTAATCGAAGAAGAGTATACAGGAGGAAATAACTATCTTTGGATACACATAAATAAACAAAATTTGGACATAGGCGTACTATACAAGTCCGGAGATACCAATGATAAAGAGTTTATAGAAACTTACGGATCACAACTACACAGGAGAAAAAGAGCTATAGTCTTTGGCGATTTTAACCTAGACCTACTCTGCAAGAACACGAGCATAAGGTCATATAAAGAACTACTTCACGAAACGGTTTCTCTATCCTTAACAAAATTGACAAAAGTTTCTGTACACGTGAAAAAACTACAAAGAAATCAATATTAGACCACATTTGCTCCAACATCAGAGGTAGCAGATTCCATATGACTATCATAAATTCAGCAATGTCTGACCACAAGCAACTTTTTCTAGAAATAAATAAAAGAGAAAAAATCAAGAAACAATGCATACAATATGATGCTATAAACTACGACAAACTACGTAAGACACTAAAATCCAAACAACCAACAAAGATAGAAAGTTACCCCGTGTTGGAACAGTGGCTAACAGATTCTATGAAAATCAGCACAACAACAAAGACTAAAATACTTAACCGACCCCAAGAAGACTGGATTAACAGAGAAATCATAGATGGGATCAATGCTAGAAATATAATATACCAGAAACTTAAAAAAGACGAATTGTTTTTGTAGAGCTGGCTTTATTTAAGCATTTTTTAAAGTTATTTTGAATAGTGTCATACAAGTCTTGTGCCGTTTCCGTTGTCGCTGTAGTATTTATTATAAATTCTTTTTCCAAGATTGTAGAGTCAATGTTTTGAATGGGTAGATTTCCATAGTTTGCTCTAGATTTCTTTTTGTGTTGGAAACCTAAAGTCATTCTCACCATTCTATGATCGCTAGAATGTTTAGGTTGATTTGTAGTTATAAAGTCGATTTCGTTTTTTGTTTTACCATTTGGTGATAACCACGTCCATTTGAGTTTGTTAGGCTTTTGGAATAGGGTGTTAGTGATTTTTAATTTGTATTGAAGGCAGAAGTCAATGAAAATTTGACCTCGATTGTTTCTTTTGCCATATCCATACTGTCCCATAATCAGATTTTCATTTTTTTTTCTGGTTTGCCTATTTTTGCATTTAGATCGCCCATAATTATTGAATTTTTGGTGTATTTGTTCATAGCTTTATTTAAGTCATCGTAGAAGGTTTTGATCTCTACTTTTTTAGCGTTTTCAGTGGGAGCATATACTTGAACGATCGAGTAGGATAATGAATGAATCTTTATGTTGAGCAAGGATATTATATAAATAATATCTACAATAATAACATCCAGTACCTATAACTCAAGCTCTGCTTAGCTTGAGGCTAGATGACGCTGTGTGGATTGTCCAGCATTATTAATAATTAATATTATTAAATCTTGTATATTCATTATAATAACTACGGTAAATCTTATTCTTTTGTGTAGAGGTAGCCAGAATGATATACAAAGTAGTTACATATTCATATAGTTTATTAATTTGCTCAAGCATATTTAAATATTAAATTAATAATTTCATAAAATATACAGATTTTACAACAAATACACAACCTACAATAATTAAGTGCTTAAAGATTTAATAGTAGCAATAGTATATAAAAAAACATTCGATTTTAACTCTATCCATATGGGTGATTATATAATAATAAAACGAATAATAAATACTAGATTCTCTAAGACTCGATTCTACAAAAAAGGTTAACACTACAACTTGACTTTAATTTTATAATAATATTAAATAACTTTCATAAGTATTCTTATGTGTATCCATGTTATATTAATATTGTTGTGATTATTTAGCTACAATTGCGAACTATCTAGATTGACCAAGCGTCTTACTTTGTATTTGTACTCACTATAAATAGATTTGCCCATTTTACCAAACATTTTGTTATTATTCTATCATAATATGACTTTTATTATTTACTTTTTAAAGTAGCATGTTAAGTTTGTTCATAATTAATATACAGAAAACTCAAATCTTAATTTCTGTGGTTTTGGTAAAAATGGGATTTACATTTTCGAAAAATAATGTCACTGTAAAATCTTCACTTAAAATCACATGTTTTTAAAGACACATTGAGAACACTCATTTCATCTACATCTAAAAGCTTTACAACCAATAGGTTTTTAATTCCTTAAGAATGTTAAATTGCTAAGCCAATAGTGTAAAATCGAAATAAAATCGATTCAATTCGATTTACAGTTATTAATTTTTATTTTCAAATGCATTAAAAAATAAGTTCAAGTATTTGCAAACACTTAAGGTCTCCACACACTGAAGCGGGAGGCGGAGCGGAGGCGAAGGCGTGCGAGTTGTATTCTATTGAATCATATGAAAGCCTACA